>OX457038.1:20892695-20917847 GCA_949752735.1 Lumbricus terrestris
CATTGCAGTGCGGAAATTAGAAAATTTCTTATGTTGAGGAGCACATCCCCTCCCAAAGCCACTGCCCTTTTCCGTCGGATGCTCGCTTTCCCCTAGAAGCCTTGATTCACAGAGAAGGGACTAGATAAAACACTGGTAATTATTGGGGGACGGGTTAGATCAAACACTGGTTATTAATTCTGCCAGACTCCCACTCACGAGCTATGGGCCTAAGTTCATTTATCTTTCTAAACAAATGGAAAAGGACATTAATTTTTTGAAGTCTTAAACCATGTTTTTCAGAAGTTTTCATGGCTTTATCGCTCATAAATACAGCTGGCAAACAAGGGCCTGAAACGTGCTCTAGCTGATGTCAAAAGTAAAAAATGTGTTGGTTTCTGGGGCTCCGCCCCAGACCCCGCTGGGGAGCTTACAACCCTTCCCAAAGCCCCTAGTCGGCATTGGCTTCGTTGCCTAAGCCCCCCCCCCCAAGAAGACCCAGATTATTTTTTAACGTGTAAATGGTATCTCTTCCCGGGTTTAGCCCCCCAGAAGGCTTTAGCACCTCCAAGAACGGAAACCAAACTTCGCCCATGGCGCTTACAACAATAATTCTGAGCACCCCCCAGGAAAATGTTCTGGTTGCGCCCCTGCAAAAGAATGCAGTGTTTAACCCGATAGACTGCATGTAATAACAAGCGCTGGCACTCCTAGCATAGGCCTACTACTAAATTACCACCATTGCCATGTTCAGTTACTCACCGAACATTTAGCACACACACTCCAATTAACGAAAAAAGTGTGTTCAAATTTTTAGTGCTTGCGGCGATGACTACCAAATTCTATGTGGCTGCCACATCTGTAAAAGATGTCAGTGAGAAGAAATGTCAAATCTTTGTGGTACTTTTGAGTTTTATGTACAAGGTTTTAATTAACTCAATCACTTTTATTTGACTTAAAAGTCACTTTATCGATCGTTCTAAAGATCGGTTTAGTTTTTCAATTAGACCCTACTCAGATTCGACTGACCATAGGAATAAATGTTCTAAATGCCTTGCATGCTAAGTTTATTCCTAATTAGTTTTTCTCTCTGAAGTTTTAATTAAGTTTAATTTTTTTCATTATCGACCGAGCCAACGAAAAGATTTCTATTGCTTTCAGTTTCCCGTGATTTGATTGGGCAATTTTTATTGACTCAGTGTTTGACAGTTGAGATTTTGATCGATACAGGTTTTGACTCATTAAATATTGTATGGATTTCTATTGCGACTGCTAGGCAAACTGAATTGATCGACGAGTTACAGAATTTCAGTTCATAGTTCGGTGTGAATTTACATGTAGGCATCAGTAAATTTGTTATCCTCGCTCATCTATGTGAACAGTTTTGTATCTATATCATGTTCAATGTTCATTCAGGGCCTGTCCTGATGACTGGGTTTACCAACGAACGTTAGATCAACTTAGCAATACTGGAGCTTGTCTTGGGGCTTGGCCCCCCTAGGGGGGCCAAGCCCCAAGAACCCACAGACCGTGCATCATTAAGGACTCCCAAGGGCCGGGAGGTACTTTGTCGGGCAACAGGAGTACTATAGTACAGGACCAGACTAGTGACCACCAGACCCCCAACACCAATACTAAGAAAATGGAAGTCTTATATACAGTCTGTAGCAGTACGATACTGGGGTCGGATCCAGGGGATGGACAATCCGGCCATGGCTCCATTTAACATTAACAGAGAATGTACTTCCCACCCCACTACTCAATGAAAGAAGGTATTGAAAATACATGCTCATTTATTTCCTCAGCAATTGAGGGTTTTAATTCGTGTTCTGCCGATACTATGATGGTCAGTGTTTATTCAGTAGATCTATAGCCTAGACATCTCTAGCGGAACCGCAAAGTTTTTCACCCCAGAAATGACATTTGAATGATAATAGTTTTTAGTTGCTGCTAGTTACTAGTATTATTGTACTACATAAACTGTTGTAATTTGCCATAATATTATTTACTATTATCATCATGATTATGAATTTATTATTTCTATCATAATAAATTATATACTATCATTTTATAGAAGGCATAATCTATTGTTATACTTTGTTCAAACACTATTTGTGTACAACCAATTGACTTCTCTCTAGTGCTATCTGTCACAATTCAAACTGTCAAATTAAAACAAATTCCTCTAGAACTTGGTAAAACAACATCATTACTACATGGCTTTACCAATTCTGGTAGCTCGACAGTTTTTGCTTGGTTTGTGTAGCATTATAACAATTTGTGCTAATTATGTGACGTTCCTGTCAGCATTCTATGGACCATCTCGTGCAACATGGATAAGCAGATTCCAAGGCTACAAAGTAAGCTTAGACCTATATAGGCCTAATTATACTTCCATCTGCAGCTATTCATTGTAATAGTGAGTTGCTAAACATGAGAGACCTAAATAAAGAAATTGTTGTTGTAATAATAATCTATATTTATCGTAATCTTACGCGCATCGAAATAATAGAATAATTTTTGCTAAGATGACATCTTCAAATGTATTACATTACAATGTGTAGACTCAGTAAGAAATTGTGATCATTTTTAATTTATTTATTGAAGTTTTAGACCACGCTTATAAGCACTGAAATAGAGCAATTTTATTCACATGGCATTTTAAAATGCTCCTATTGCAATGTGGAAATTCAACATAATATTTCTGGCTGGGAGGGACACATTCCCTCACCAAACCCCTCCCTCTCTCGACGCGTTCGATCGTCCACCCAAGACCCATGAGGGAAAGTTATGTTTCAGCCCCAGAACTGAAACCAAACTCCGCCCATGTGTAATTCTGTAAGTGATAAATGAAATGTTGTTGCCAATATTCTTCAAATAATGTTACGCACCCTAAATCAGAGGCAAAACGAGGCAGCTGCCACATGGAAATAATAAATTTCCTTGAAATCGGTTTACCTCAGTTGTCGCGCATGCATTTCAGACAAGGCATTCGCAATCAGACGAATGAATCGACTTTATGGCTAATCGAGAAATTGACTCAACACTGAATAAAATCAGAGTCAGCTATCGAAAAAAATGACCCAAAGAGAAAATGGATTTGCATTGAATTTTAAATTGAAGGCAGCATAATATTATTTTGAGTGTCTCCAAACAGGTCGCCAGAATTCCTCTTCCTTTCGCATACGGTACTTTGCTTCCGCCTTGGTGGACATAAGCCGCTTTTTTATGCGACACATGCCACACAAATTGTCGATAATTAGATCCAAGCCATCGCTCGCATGCATATACGCGTGCTAGAACCGCACAGCAGCTGTGGCCCATAATAAGAACAAATTGCCCAATAGCCTTAATGTATCTGACCAGTGGAATCCATTGCGCAGAGATCTGCGGGGTATGATCACCTTGCCAATTACCTGATTTACATTATTATCCAACTATTAGATCTATATAAGGTCTTAAATTTATTAGTTTTAAAATGCATACTGTAAACAGCATAGGCTAGCCTACAATATATATATTTATATATATATAGGATTATAGGGCCTACATTTCAATTTATTAGCAAACTATGTACATCGATGACATAATGAATGACAATAATTAATGATAATGCATTAAAACTCAAGTTCTGTTGTTCTTCACCACATATTCAGATGTAAAATCATATATATATATTTTTAACACAGTAGTGCGTAGGGCTATAATACAACATAACTTGGTTCTTAATACACACATTGGCCCGTTATAATGTCCTCAGTTCCGAAGCATAGTCTGCCAATATGCGACCGTTTCTTTGAGGATTGCAGTGAGAAAGCGCAAACCAAAGCTCTAAACCTACAATGAATAGCAGCTCATTTGAAGCCTATATAGAAATAGACCTTCAAAGAGAAATTAGCTTTATAACCTAGGTGAAGTATTGCATATAGGCCTACTATGTAAGAAACACTCGAGCTTATTCCAATACCCATTCAGAGAAAACGTAAGACGATATCAAATAATATCTAACACGAACTTGAAGACAGGTTCTTTGGCAGATCCAATACCGTTAGAAATAGGCTGAAGCAATTAATGAAGGTCCGCATTTCAGCCAATTATTTCGATCGTGTCAATGTGATTATATATTCGTTTAATGAAAAATCATGTTGACACATCGCGACACGTTAGCAGTGGTGTAGCCAGACTTAAATTCAAGAGAAGGAAATTCCTGGAGACATCCATGATTCAGGCGTGACAAACCAACGCCTATTGCTTCCATATTGGCTAGATATATACGGTACGCCTTCAGTGTAGCTACCAAGATCGACATTAATCCAGCAGATTTTTTGTCGCTTAGCTGCAGATTTATTCTCTAAGACGGACATCAGAACCAAACAATTATAAGCATGGTGAAATGATTCCGTATCTCTTGCATGTTACCGACATCGTTCCGTCTCATCAGCGATTGTCACTGAACTGTAACGAATATACTTCCGATGTATGTGAGAATCAATACTCAATACTTTTCGTCGACTGCGAATGTTGCTTTATTGCTCCATCGAGCTTCGCTTTAGTATACTACAGCCAACAGTTCTGTAGCCATTTGGCCTGATTGGTTTCAGAGTTTCCTCAAGGTCTTAACCTTCCGCAAGCCGGAAAACAATGGCAAGCAATTTATATCATTTAAGGTCAACAATCTATAGGCCTATCATTTAAGGTCAACAATTCGCCTCCAAAAGTCTTTTATTCTACTCCATCGATATTGCATCTGGAACTTGCTGGGGATTTTAGCAATACACCAGTCAGCGCTCCCTGAAAATTCATATTATTTCACTCTTTTTCCACATCTGCAGCACTGCCATCACCCTCACCACCACCACATCACCATCACCACCACCCTCATCACCACCATCACCACCACGACCGGATATACAAATAGCATAATAAAATAGTGCTATTAAATAAATTAGCCTATAGCTTGCAATGTGCTCGACGAGTCGTGATTCCTATCACAGTTCATTTTTAAAATTTGGAGAAATCCCAACTATCGCCCCAAGTGATGTCCATGTGTCCTAGACACGACGTTAAACTGCATCCATCCTCCGCCACAGGGAACCAACAACGTCCCTGCGCCGGTCCTACGCCCGGACAAAAGGAGGAAGGTTTGCCAGATGGGTGGCGATACGCTGGCAGTAAAAGACCAAGACTATTTAAATCCGCAAAAACCACGACACAAGTGACATAGCGACCCAGATGCTTCAAGGTGTCATGATGTGGAGCTGACATGCACAGGCTGGTTAGGACAGACCGGTGGAGAGAGTCGGAGGAGAGAGCGTGGGACACATACGGGCATTGACCCAGGTTGTCCTTCATGCCTCTCTCCCAATATTCTCTTAAATCAGACAAGGTGATCTAGCTGCTCCAAGATGTTAATGGCATGGACCTGCTGACCGGACCGGTTGAAGCTGGGCAGCATGACGCGAGACAGACTCAAACAGAGAGTGGCGTCGGACTCCTACGGGCATTTAGCCCAAGGATTTTGATGATAATGATGATGATGATGATGATGATGATGATGATGATGATGATGATGATGATGATGATGATGATGATGATGATGATTGATGATGATGATGATGATGATGATGATGATGATGATGATGATGATGATGATGATGATGATGATGATGATGATGATGATGATGATGATGATGATGATGATGATGATGATGATGATGATGATGATGATGATGATGATGATGATGATGATGATGATGATGATGATGCTGTTGTTGTTGTCCATGGAGGCCAATCTCGATAGATAAGATTTTGCAGTGAGCTCTGTTCGAAACAACATCCCACATCTGTATGTTTAGGAAGCAAGATCGCAATTTTTATGTGACTAGAAGCTGAGTTATTGAAAAATCTGTTTCGGTCGGCCATTTTGGAAAATGACTACCGTTGAAGCCAGGAGCAAATCTGCGAAAAACTTAAAGTTAAATTTCTCTTAGGACATGATCGATCGGACCATGTACCAAATAACATGTCTCTGTCGGTTAATGATCGATAGAGTCTATATATCTTTGCACCGGTCTGCCTCTCACTAGGAGCCAATCAGTCGGCTTAAATCTTCGAAGAGCCTGAGGTGCCATCATTAGACTTTCTAAAATTTCTTGGTGCAGTTGTCTATACGTAGGCGTTACCCTTGGAATGCGATTTTGTATGAAAGACATCACTATTTTATATCCTTCTGCACGAGATAACATAGCGCTATATAACGCGAATTAAAACGCGACAGGCAAGAAATTGCCAATCGAACACTCGGTTTATTGAGAAGGTTATTTCAATGCACTTCTTCATCTGCTAATTGCCTCCCAATATATAGGACCCAGGGCACCTCAGGGCAGTCTTTACACGCACAGAGCAATCTAGTGTGGAGGCATTAACGCTGTCAGATTATACTGCACGCTCTACAACGATGCAAAGATGATGATGATGATGATGATGATGATGATGATGATGATGATGATGATGATGATGATGATGATGATGATGATGATGATGATGATGATGATGATGATGATGATGATGATGATGATGATGATGATGATGATGATGATGATGATGATGATGATGATGATGATGATGATGACGACGATGACGATGACGATGACGATGATGATGATGATGATGATGATGATGATGATGACGACGATGACGATGACGATGATGATGATGATGATGATGATGATGATGATGATGATGATGATGATGAACTCTGATACCTTAGCAGGTGGACTGTATACTTGAAATGTGACGATTGTGAACGCCGTGTCTGATTCATATACATGATGTATCTACCTCACATGGCAGCTGCATCAGTCGATTTTTCTTTGGCTGCCCAAAGAACTGGTGCCAAGAATGGGAGCTTACCAACCCCACAATAGTTAATTTCCTTGCATTCAGAACAACTGGTCCATGGGTTGGAGTTCATGGTATTCACCTCTGTCCGCCATCTGACCAGAGTTTCTGGAGACTCATCTCAGACTTCTATCTTTTCGCTAAGTATTCCGTCAACAATCAATTGCGTCAACAATCAATTGCTTTGACGCAATAGCTTTTCAGATTACTTATGGGAAATCTAAGATCTGCAAAAATTGACCATTCAATGTAATGAATTCTCCCCTTGTTTAAAGTGGTTTCCACATCCTAAATTAATTAATAGTAGTAATAGTAATAAGAATAATAATAATAATAGTCGTAACAGTGGTAGTAGTTGCTATCTGTATTAGAAGAGCAATAGTAAGTAGCAATACCAGCAACAGTAGCTTTAATAACAGGAATAGCAATAATTAGACCCATAGTAATAATTGAAATAATGGGTTAATTAACAAAAGTAATAATATTAAAAAGTTAGCTGTTATAAAGAACAATGTTGAATCGTTGATGCATGTGTTGTTACGATTTTGAAATCAAATTGAAATTTTGTGGTTCATATAATTATTCGTTTGTGTCAAGGCATCAACTTCAGTTTCATGAACTCATTAATTTGTTATGTTTTGGATAATGCGTTGAAGAGACTTTATTGGTCACTAGGAAGTGTCAAAATTTATCTCATGATAATCTCTCATGAACCTACATGTGACGAAATTTAGAATTGTTTAAATGCAATTACTTTAGGAAAGCAAATCTCTAGAACACGACGATAATAGACGCCTAGAAGATGAGCATGTACAGTCGTACAAACACAGTAGGCCTACACAAACTCTGAGCGAAATTCCAACTGAATAAACTGAGTTTCGGAAGATCTTCTTGATCTTTCAATAGATCTTAATTATAGCCTTATTGATCTGTGCAAGTCTTATCACCAAGACATCAGCCATGTTTTGGTAGCAACACAGGAAAGGGATTTCCCATATTTTGCAAAAGAAACGTCACCTAGGCTACATGTCACGTTTCTTGATTCGTCCACAGCGATGAACGTTGTAGTAGTAGTAATTGCAGTTTAACGTCTCTGTGCGAAAACAAAGACCATTAGCGACGCCCTCCTTCTTTATCCAGGCTTGGGACTGGCACTAGCAGAGTGCAACCAGTGGCGGAGTTATGAACGTTGTGGTTTTGTGCTTTCGATTCATTCTTTCGGACTCGAAACTCGGAATTCAGAGTTAGAACAACCATTCACCTAACCACAGAGTTCTGTCATCCGTTCTTAATGTCCTATGACGTTAGACTACTTTACAAGCCTATGGGTTTGGTCGTTCATCAAGCGTGCTGGACAAATACGACGCTGCTTTTAATGGCAAGTAGCGCCACGTAACATTGAAATGGACGCCGACATACATGTACTAGTATAGCGCACGATAGAAGTGCTTCTGCAAGTCTGGACGGAAATGATGAAAGAGAGACGAATACGAGTCTTGTTGAGATGCAACGATCACCCTACATGTACATAGGTCAACTTATAGCCTAATATCAAGTCACATGTCAGCTGTTTATAAATATAGGGAAGTATTGCTAGAGCTGCTTAATTCTTTCTTATCTACATTCTAAACCTGCGTCAAAAAGTCGTTTTATGAGAAGCGAACGTATATAAAATTATAGACAAAAAATAATAAAGAAGGAGAGACAGGCAGAGTACAATATTATTTTGTGACCTTCGATTGTCGTGCATGCACTACGAGCAAAACCCCACAACTCTATTTTAGTAGATCTTGTATGATTACCCAGGACATCGACCATGCCTGCTTTCATCATAGGCTACATGAAACTGTAAAGAGCAAGACTATAGCTAGTGTGCGAATGGCTGGTCCGACTACATAGAAAATGGCTTTCATAATTATGTGTGACTTCTATCCAAGAATTTTACGTTCCTGTCGCTGGCTGTTGACATTGTAGCATACAGAGTGGGTTAGAATAAATGCACCGAAATTCTTATTCATCGACTTTCTATTTCTTTTGGCATCTCTGCTCTGCCCCTTGACAGGCTCACATCCTATCTAGCTGACCGCTCCTCTTCCACTGTCTTTCACTCCACTCGTTCCCTTTGGATCCCTGTTCCAGTGGGCCTTCCGCAGGGCTCTGTCCTAGGGCCCTTGCTCTATATCCTTTTCACTGCAGACATTGGCTCTTTGCTCGCATCTTGCTCATTGCGAAGCCACTCTTACGCTGATGATGTCCAATCATATGCCCATTGCTTTGCTGTGGACGCAGCCAAAACTGTCCGCCTTATGGTCTGCGCTTCTGACACCCTTACTTCTTGGCTTTCGTCAAATCGACTGCGACTCAACTCTTTGAAGACGCAATAATTATTCATATGGCTGGGAACTCGCCAGCAGCTGGCCAAGATTGACTTGGCTGCTCTCGCACATGAGTTTCCCCTTGTAACCTTCTCTACCTCTGTTCGAGACCTTGGGGTCATCTTGGACCAAGAACTCTCCTTCTCTAAGCACATCTCTTCCCTGTCACGTGCCTGCTATTACCAAATTCGACAGCTGCGTGTTGTTGCTCGCTCTCTCTCATTCACTGCATCTTCTACTCTTGTCCATGCCTTTGTTTGCAGCCGCTTAGATTACTGCTCCTCTCTTTATGTTGGCCTCCCACAGGTCCGTCTGAGCTCCTTTGTTAGGGTTCTTCGAACTGCAGCCCGCTTGGTTGGTGGCATCTCCCGGTTTGCTCACGTATCTGCCTTTATGAGGGACGACCTTCACTGGCTCCCACTGCAGCAACGCATTGCTTATAGAGTTTCGTCTATAGCTTGGCGCTGCATTCTGTCTCAAGCTCCATCCTACCTATGTGAGCTTTTTATTCCAGTCTCGGTTTCTCTGGGCCGTCGTTCGCTGCGGTCAGCTGCCCGCGGTGACTATTTTGTCCCTTTTTGTCGTACCGCTACTATGCAGCGAAGAGCATTTTCCGTGGTGGGTCCAGCTATCTGGAATGGCCTCCCTGCGGCTCTCCGTTCGCTTCCCCGCGACTCTGCTGGCTCTTTCTACCGTCTTTTCAAGACCTTTCTCTTTGACCAGGCCTGGGTTGGGAGCGCCTCTGAGTAGAGATCTTGAAGGGGCGCTATATAAATTTATGTGATTGATTGATTGATTGACTTTGAATGCGTATAACTCAGCCAATATTTGTAATTTATTAATACGTGATGTGTCAAATTAAAGATATTTCACTCTAGTATCAGCCTAAAAATGTCTAACTGTTTAAATTTTAATACAATGTTTGAAACAGCCCTAGCTACCATATTTTTTCTTAATGGCGCAATATGGCGGCGTGAAATTCACAAATCGTGTTTTGCCACACCAATATAGATACGATCATTTTGGGTGTTTATGGAGTATGTATCGTGAGTATCCAGTCATGCAATAGACTCCTACAACCGTTAAGCAATATCCTTTCAATTTTTTCAATAGTTATGCCGCCCACGCGCTGTTTCAGACGCTCTTGCATGCTGCAAGTCGTATCTTTGCGTCAGTGTTGGAGAGCTCTTGGTATTCAAGTCAACCAACTATCTTCAATTTCAGATCATCTTGACTTTTGCAATACGACTTACGGTGCTTCTAGAAATGTCTGTTTCGCGCTGAACTTCCCAGAGATAATTGCTTTTATCCGGGTTATCGTCTTGATTGCAAACTAACTCGGACACAAAAGCAATGTCAGCGGGTGTGCGTGCCGCGCGTACCGAATCACGCGGTTTAGGTCTATGACTCTAACTTCCTGTCTCATCAATTTTTCGTATCATTTTTTGTTCCATCATCTGTTAGGAAACTCTTTAATCATTTCAAGCGAATTAAATCTTTTATCAGTTCGCAAAACTCTGATCAAAACTCGATCATCGTCTGTATTGCGTTGCCAAAAGGCAAAAACAACCAAATTTGGTTGCTAGGGCTGTTCCAAACATTGTTTTAAAATTTGAACTAGTACCAGTTCGACTTTTCTAGGCTAATAGGGCCTACTAGAGTGAAATAGCTTCAAGTTGACGTATTAAGTATAAATATATTGCAAAAATTTGCTGAGTCATACGCAATGCATTCAAAGTTGGTGCATTAATGCTAGCCCACCCTGTATATTCGTGTTCATTGTTAGTTCAAACTGACGCATCACTGTATAGTAACTAGTCGTAATATGAATGCAAGCCATTACAGCAGTTGGATTCCACTGTACGGCAGCAATGTTCTGTCCTATCGAATATTGCTCACCAATTCACCAACCCGCCACCGAGCGAATGAAAGGCTGGGTAGACTCGTGGGAGGGAGGGTAGCGAGGGATGAATCTATCCCATGGCGTTCATGCTGATCTCTATGCTGGAGTATTAGGACAACCATTCACCTAAACCTTCTCCCAACATATAGGTCTACGCAACATAGAAGTAACCAACTGCTGTATGTCGATGCTTAAGAAAATGCGCTACACCACTCCATACGATCGCTGGCATTATATACGGTCATCGAATCAAGGCCTCACCGAGTTTAACTACGCGTCACTTTCTCAATCGCAGAAACCGATGTTTCCGACGTTATCCATAGACAGACTAACAAAGAGAAATAATAATTAACATCTTTGTGACTAGAACACGATGTGTGGCTTTGTTTTGTGAAAGCGAATAGCATTTCCAGCATGAACGCCATGGGATAGATTCCTTGCATTTCCATGGAGATTGGTCATGCATGCATGTACATGTATGTGTGTATGACTCGCCTGCGATCATGCTGAACGTCGGTTCATCTATATAATCTATATTATTGTAGCTGGTCTCAGCAGGAATTTGCCTCCATTTCTTTATAAGTCGTTTGGTTTTCTATTGCAGCAGAGTCTGGTGTTGGACAGATGCTTTGTTCATTGAGAAGAATTTCTTATGTTTATCTGTGTTTGTTGGAATAATTCATCGTGGCGTGCGTTCAACTCATCCGCGTCTATAGACTTAAAGGACGAACAGATTCTAAATTTGAAATATTGAACTTTCTGTGTCGCGTTCGGACTCAGTGCAACATGGAGGCTTTCCATGGTTGTCTTCAGTGCAACATGAAGGCCTTTCCCTGGTTGACCTCAGTGCAACATGGAGGCTTTCCATGGTTGTCTTCAGTGCAACATGAAGGCCTTTCCTTAGTTGACCTCAGTGCAACATGGAGGCTTTCCATGGTTGTCTTCAGTGCAAGATGAAGGCCTTTCCTTAGTTGACCTCAGTGCAACATGGGGGCTTTCTGTGGTTGGCCTCAGTGCAACATGGAGGCTTTCCATGGTTGTCTTCAGTGCAACATGAAGGCCTTTCCTTAGTTGACCTCAGTGCAACATAGAGGCTTTCCATGGTTGTCTTCAGTGCAAGATGAAGGCCTTTCCTTAGTTGACCTCAGTGCAACATGGGGGCTTTCTGTGGTTGGCCTCAGTGCAACATGGAGGCTTTCCATGGTTGTCTTCAGTGCAACATGAAGGCCTTTCCTTAGTTGACCTCAGTGCAACATGGAGGTTTCCCTGGTTGTCTTCAGTGCAACGTGAAGGCCTTTCCTTAGTTGACCTCAGTGCAACATGGAGGCTTTCTGTGGTTGGCCACTCAACCTGGACTTCCAAGTAACCTGCAACATGGAATTTTGATTTTTGAAGACAGAGTAAGAGATAGAAAAGTGCAGCAGTTTTGAATTTAGAGAAAAATTATCTGCATAGAAGCGGTTAAGAAACTGAAGATTAGGATACTATGATATAGGATAGGAAATATTAGGAGAAAAGATTCTGTAGCCTATAGACGAAGAAATTAGGACAGGGGATGGAAATAAAAAAGCATCGAATTTTATTGAATACGCATTGAATTTTATTGAATACGCATCGAATTTTATTGAATACGCAAGCCTAGTTAGCTAAACCGGTAAGCGAGAGCGGCATAGTCTGTTGGTTGCAACGGACTGCGGTTCAAGCCCGCGGGCTGGGAGTTGACATTCAGAGATTTAGATATCTCGGGCTAGCACGTGTGGGACGCAGGGGCGAAAGCTGCTGCGGAGCGACCTTGGGCAAGTTGCTTACCTATCATTGTCTGTGGGGAAGGCAACGGGAAACCACCTCACTCATCTCATCCACAGGGGCGTAAAGTCAAAGGACCTGCCTTCGGGCAGAGAACCATCATCACCATCATCATCATCACGCAAGAGAATTTGCATCACATCAAAGATTTGGATCCTATGGTTGATTGACTGCAACACGATTGACAGATCAATAACGCTGAACACATTGAACAGCATGAACACATTGAACAGCATGAACACATTGAACAGCATGAACACATTGAACAGCATGAACATATTGAACAGCATGAACACATTGAACAGCATGAACACATTGAACAGCATAGGATGAGACAAAGCATGGAAATCGCAAATCAATCGCACGCCTAATAGATATAATTGCATTGTCATCTCGCGAATGATCAAAATTCGTCTCATATTGGCATTTCTGTGTGAATCTATGTACAGTCTGCTAAATTGTTCCTGACTAAAATTGATAAGAAAATACGGATGTATCGTCGTTGTAAGCGTTCGTTAATATAGCGCCACTTCAAGAGAAACTCCTCAGAGGCACTCCCGACACGACATACTCCAATCAAAGACAATGGTTTTCAAACGGGGCTTCAGGTATAGACAAATGAATGAATGAATAAGAGATGCAGAGTAATAATTAGAGAGATACAGACACAGAGAGACAGAGACAGGGGCAGAGACAGAGAGAGGAAGAGAGAGATACAGACGGGCAGAGACAGAGACGGAGAGAGGGAGAGAAACAGACAGCGAGAGAAAGAAAGAGAAGGAGGCGGAGACACCGAAAGACAGAGACATATGGAGGAAGGGAGGAAGAGAGGGAGGAGGTAAGGATGGAGGGAAGGATGACAGGAGAGAGGGAGTGAGGGTGGTAAGGAGGGTGGGAACGAGTGAGGAAAGGAGGGATGTAGGGGAGAATGTCCAGCATTGCGTCAATTTTTACATTTTAAGGCATATGAACTGTGTTAGTTGTAGTACATGTATAGCCTATTGATGACATAGCCCGAAACAGCAACGTTTCATGAACCGAAAATGATTTTATTGCAATATTATCACAAGAATAAACCCAAAAATTCAGAATTTTCCTTTGTGAAAAAATGTGCCATAGTTCAGGCCATAGCGGCCTGCATTGGGACAACGCATGTGGAGCATTGGAACAAACAACAGATCCGGTTCTAATCATATCTAATAGTCCCAAGGCAGGCCAAGTGCGCATGTTCCAATGCAGGCCATCAAATGGCACAGGACACTACTTTTGAGATAATAACAAATATACTCAATGAATGACCCCCAAATTCCACCATATACTGCCCTAAACAAATTACTGATGGTTTAAGCTAAATTAGCCCTAGACGTTTAATGAAGTGGTTAAGAATGAGTGAGTAAAAATTTAAATTTTTAGCCCGAAATTTTAAATTTCCGATAACAAAATTATCTCTGTAAAACGTTTCCTTTATTGCAGGATAAGACATACGATCATTCGCCACATGAAAATACGTTCCCTGGGTGGCGCCACACGCGATAATATATAGCCACGACTTCGATACCACTACTGTCCCAATGCAGGACCTGTCCCAATGCTGGACATTCTCCCCTATGTTGCAAATATCGTGGCAGATTTTACGCTCTATTCGCTTCGATACCACCGAGTTACATATGTAACAAATTTTGAAACTTTGTATCTTGTTAGATCTAAATATGTTTCCTGATCGTAATTATTAATTGTCATTTTGTGTTATGATTAATAATATAACTGGTAGGCCTAATGATTCTCGACTTTCATTCTACCTGAATTGATCATCGATCAATGATTTCTTAATTATTATAACTGCGCTATATAAGTTAATCTCCATTGTCGGAATTCAATAGACACTAAGACTTAAGCTGTAAAACGTTTGGATATGTCAAAAGTGCTCAAATCTGAACTCAATCAGTATGGTTTCCTTATATTCATCTCTTAAATGAGCAACGAAATTAAAAAAGCAATTTCTTTTCCGTCAGTCAGCATGAGTGATGATGATGATGACGATGATTGCGATGCAGAGAACATCGCAGAATAAACTTACTATGGACAATGATGAAAATAATGATAATAATAATAATGACATCACATTTCTATTTGACATGACATCACATCATCGTGGCAGTGGCTAGGCATTTAAAAATAATTACCATGGGATTTTGATTGGCGATGCCACTGCCTCACTGGCAGTTAGATGGTTGTTAGATGGTGATAATGATAATGATGATGACGATCATGATGATCATGATTATGATGATGACGACGACGTGGAGGAGGTGGAGGAGGAGGTGAAAGGAACTGGTTTTGTGTGTGTAGATCACTGCTATACAAACGCTAATAATCGACTCGACTCGGCCGACTCCTTTTCTTACTCAATGAGTTATGATGCGCAGTTTTCATGTACTCCATAGATAATATCTATGCATGCACGATTTCAAGGAAATCGACGACTTCCGCTGCATATATTTTTTTCGCTGACCCGCAGCGAGCGAGAGCGACTGCAAATCAACCAACTACTGGTATTATCACCCACTAAACTGATCTACCGCCTCCGTCGTCGCCGGTCTATTATAATAGCGGCGCAATCTCTTTCGCCAGACAGACCCTCGTCTCTGATTGATGTCGACAGGAAACTATCGGTCGCTTGTTTCGACGAAGCGGAGCCAGCGCTTAATTCTCAGTCAGCTGACAAATCGTTCGCCTACATACATACAGGATTAAGGGCTATAAGGTCCTTTTAGGCACAGAGTGATGTGGTGGTGGCCTCTCCTTAGCCATTTCCTATTTAAGCAGCGTCTCTGAGGATATCATCGATTGCGAGATCGGTATCATGATTACAAGCTTCCGTCAAGAAAAGAGTCTTTCCAAAGGTTCTACCGAAGTGCGATTGGCAATAATTGGCTAATAAAGAATACACCTATACTTACTTATTTAATTTTATCGACTGAAACATTGGTGATGATGAAGCTCTGCCGCTATAGAGTAATAAGAGTCTTTCAATGAAATATTAATAATATATATTAGCGACAAAGAATCGTTCCAACTGAAAATTTCATATTTTGGCTGTAGAGTATTATTGTTAGATATATATATATATATATATGATGTTTTGTTAATTGCTGTTTAATGACAATGTGTCATATATCGCAGATGAACAGCGTCGCCCTCCCCGTTCTCCAGCTTTTGACTGGCACTGCCAGAGTATGATCAGTGGCGGTGTTAAGTAAATTTTATATTTATGATCATCATACAGTGTTGAACAAAGAAGCATATTTTTGTTCATTCGGTTCGATGTAAAAAGTCTAGGTTGAAGAATATGTTGTATCGTTCTCTGCATGTGAATATCCAGAGTTGAACGTCTTGACTAAAACTATGATGTAAACATTGTCGTGTGCAACGTTGCTATTTAAAAATACAAAGCGAGAGAATATAATTATTTCCAACAGGACAAATGAAGTTAATCACGCGCAAAAGAACTGAGAGATCTATGGTGCAATCGATATACGTAATCGATATACGTAATCGATATACGTAATCGATATACGTAATCGATATACGTAATCGATCTGTAGTCGTGACGCACCATGAAACGTCCTTATACAGTTTATCTGCAGATAGTTATTACAAGCGCTCATATTATCCAATGCAGCTGTTATAATGAACAGATGATTGTCAGCAGTCTATTCACGAATATCATTACTGGAGGCGTATCTGATTTCATTTGCTACACGACGACTCCTACATTGTCGTGTGAAGTGTTTAAAGAATGGATCGCTGTGTGGCTGTACATGTTCGTCGCAAAATCACGACTGTAAAAGCAGGAGTCAAACTGACTCAAGTACACTGAGCACAAAGCACATGAAGTTCAAACTTCTGGTCGTATAATTAATTAATTATATAAACCTCAGGCTGCATTTTTCTTTATGCAAACGTACATGTATGCTTTGCCTATTATATCCAATTAACAATAAAAGCCTGCAATGATACGTTGTCTTTTATGCTGAAAATAGAGCTTCAATCTGCTCTTTTTGGGATTCTCTCCCACCAACTTTACTATACGAGTCTATGGTCCTTATTGCCTTTTAACGCATATAGTGTCACGCAGCATTAGATCAGAAATGTGGTGCGCTGTGGGTTCCAAGTTCGAATTCACCTCAAGACGCCACGTAGAGACCTTGGGCAAGTCTTTCACTAGCAATTGCAGAGACAGAGAAAGACAGAAGGAGACAGAGAGAAGAGAGACAGACAGACAGACAGACATACAGTATATGCATAGGAGAGATTCTTGAACATCTCCGCGGTCAACCAATTCCGTCAGTCTCTCTCGCTCTGTCTTTCTGTCTCTTTCGATCTCTCTCTGTACCCGTATCTCACTGTCTCTCTGTCTCTGTCTGTCTGTCTCTCTTCTCTCTGTCTCCTTCTGTCTTTCTCTGTCTCTGTTACTCCCTCAGTCTTTTTCGAGTGTAGGACATTTCCCCCTGGACATTTCCCCCCCCCGGACGTTTCCCCCCCTGGACATTCCCCCCTGGACGTTTCCCCCCTGATTTTGACTAGGACATTTACCCCCCTTCTATGCATACCACATCAATTGTCCATACAAGTCCTGCCCTGAATTCTAGAGCTGGGCCTGTATATATATTATAATTAAATCTGAAACTTTTACAACGAATCCTTTGAAGTAAATTCTAAGGAATCCATATAAATAGCTATGCGTATAAAACGCACAAACATACTGTATGGACCCTTAATGTTGATCGAACTCAGGTGCGAAGTTCGAAACTTTGATACAATTGCGATGCGATTATAGAAACCGGAGCTTTAGATCAAAACTTCGGACCGGTCAATGTTTATTTTAGGTCTTGACTATTACCGACAATTGAGGT
This sequence comes from Lumbricus terrestris, assembly GCA_949752735.1. Lineage (NCBI taxonomy): Eukaryota > Metazoa > Annelida > Clitellata > Crassiclitellata > Lumbricidae > Lumbricus > Lumbricus terrestris. The sequence goes on from OX457038.1 coordinate 20,910,575, forward strand.
GATATGTAGGCCTACAGTCACTTTTGAGGTATCCCTGATTGATGACTGAGTCTTCGCTAATAAGTCACAGTCGAATTACTCTAAATGAACAAATAGTGTTCGTACCTTACGTTCCATGACGGATGCCTTGACGGCATCATCAAAGACCTACTGGGCGTAGACTATACCTTCCAATTCCTTCTTTCAATACCTAGGCCTGAAGACGATAAAACACTGGTTTTCGCATACGGGGGGCGGGGGGAAATGTCCTTGGGTAGGGGGGAAACGTCCAGGGGGGGAAATGTCCAGGGGGAAACGTCCGGGGAGGGGAGAAATGTCCAGGGGGGAAATGTCCGTTCCCCGTCTTTTTCCGTCTTTGTCTGTCTGTCATAATTCTCTGAATTTAGTCTGTCTGTCTCTGTCTGTCTATGTGTCTCTCTCACACTCTTTCTCTGTCTCTCTCTCTGCATCTCTCTCTGTCTGTCTGTCTGTATCTGTCTCTGTCTGTGTGTGTCTCTCTCTCTCATGGACATCAGCCGAGAAAGACGTAATCTGAAGATTGTAACCGGCGCACAAGAGACTTTGAGATGAAGAGAGAGAGAGAGAGAGAGAGAGAGAGAGAGAGAGAGAGAGAGAGAGAGAGAGAGTGAGAGAGAGAGAGAGAGAGAGAGAGAGAGAGAGAGAGAGAGAGAGAGAGAGAGAGAGAGAGAGAGAGAGAGAGAGGGAGAGAGGGAGAGAGAGAGAGAGAGAGAGAGAGAGAGAGGGAGAGGGAGAGAGAGAGAGGGAGAGAGAGAGAGAGCGAGAGAGAGAGAGAGAGAGAGAGAGAGAGAGAGAGAGAGAGAGAGAGAGAGAGAGAGAGAGACGTCTCTATATAGCAGAACTGACCAATCACGTGATTGCTGCTATCTTCCAGATTCAACTTGAATCAAACCATTCAGAGTCCTATAATTGCGTTTGGCTCTGCGTCTGGCTGACGTTAGAAAGACCGGGGGAAACCAGATGCGGTGTGTCACCGGATCTTTTTTCTCATAATTGTATATACAATCAACAGATCCGCTCTACGAAATGAAAAGAAGGCGGACATACCAATGAACCCACTAGCCACTAAAGATTGTCAACTCTCAGAGGACTAGACATTATGTCTGAAAGCGACCAGATCAATTTGATTAATTGTCTTCAAAATTCGTCTTCAAACGCGCAAAGTTTTCGGTAGCGCATCGGTCAACTGGTTATGTTGAAATGTTTGTCGTGACAATTTCCACACGTCGCTGTAAATGTTTGCTGTTTCCATTCAAACATTGAGTGGCGTCTATCAATTGGGGTGTGGGTGTGGGTGGGGAGCTCAAGCTAAAAATATAGGGTATTTAAGGTTCGTTTTGGACATCAATTGGGGTTGGTGATTTCCCATAATATAAGTTGGTCAGAGTGGGGGTTGTTATCAAAATATTCATGTGAGGTTTAGACGCCACTGTATATCCAACCTCTGACCTCATCCAGCTATCACTTACTCTGAATAAATTAAACTGCTGTAGGTTCGTACGATCGATCATCGCTAGTCGTAACGAAGTACTCTGAGTACGTTGTGGGTGTACTTGCTGTGTTACAGATGCACGATGTAGATATCTCTCTTCCAAACGTAAGACAACTCTGGCAACATCTGACGAACGTCAGGCTGCAGTGCGCCCTCTCTCCCTCGAGACAACGTCCGTCTTCGTCGTCTCCTTAAAAAATCCATCACCTTCGTCTGAGTCGGTTGTTTAGATTGGCCAGGAAAGGTCAAGACGAGACACGGCATGTCAACGAGGCTCATTAGCACACACACACACACACACATACACACACACACACACACACACACACACCCATGCACGTCTACCTCCTCCTCCTCCTCCTTCCCTCAACTCCGTCATCCATCCACTGCAGCCAGCGTCCGACAGTCAACCGGTTCTCACGAGCTCTGGAGAAATTATCCTACTATTTTGCTCGAATACCTAATGCCTTCAATTCTCATCTCGTCATTCTTGCTTCAGTTATATTCCTTCGATCGTTCGTTCGTTCGTTCATGCATTTGTTCATTCTTTAGCTCATTCGTTCGTTCGCTCATGCATTTGTTCATTCTTTAGCTCATTCGTTCATTCGATCATGTATTTGTTAATTCTTTAGCTCATTCGTTCATTCGTTCATGCCTTTGTTCATTCTTTAGCTCATTCGTTCGTTCGTTCATTCATTTGTTCATTCTTTCGCTCATTCGTTCTTTCGTTCATGCATTTGTTCATTCTTTAGCTCATTCGTTCATTCGTTCATGTATTTGTTCATTATTTAGCTCATTCGTTCATTCGTTCATGCCTTTGTTCATTCTTTAGCTCATTCGTTCGTTCGTTCATGCATTTGTTCATTCTTTGGCTCATTCGTTCTTTCGTTCATGCATTTGTTCATTCTTTAGCTCATTCGTTCATTCGATCATGTATTTGTTCATTCTTTAGCTCATTCGTTCATTCGATCATGTATTTGTTCATTCTTTAGCTCATTCGTTCGTTCGTTCATGCATTTGTTCATTCTTTGGCTCATTCGTTCTTTCGTTCATGCATTTGTTCATTCTTTAGCTCATTCGTTCATTCGTTCATGTATTTGTTCATTCTTTAGCTCATTCGTTCATTCGTTCATGTATTTGTTCATTCTTTAGCTCATTCGTTCATCCGTTCATCTGCTTTTCATTTTTCTTTCTAAGATGAAGTCAATCGACAGGAATACTCTTCGATTCGACCGATTTGTAGCATGACGCTAAATAAAGAAAGATGCAAATTCTTAGATATGTATTCTTACATGTTTAACGACGACACTGCCATATCGAAGATGATTAGTGTCGCCACGCCATTTAGGTCTCCGTGGAAGGACCGTGCTAGCCCGAGATTTTGAATCTCTGAAATACATGTAGCCACCTTCGGGAATCGAACCGCGGCCCGCACGCTCTCTTTCACAGAGTCACGTAAAGACGCGCGGCCTGCGCTCTTTCCTATGCAGCTACATGTAAGTGAGCCAGATGAATTCTTAGTTATGTCACTGAATTCCATTTATATCGCATCAGTTGGATCACGTGATTGTTACAGTAGACTAGCTATCTAAGCGCATATGAACCACAAACAGCGTCTCCAATTCATGCTTTGTTTGTACCAACACTGTTTTACATATTGCATTGGCGTCAACCTTTAGAAGTCTGCAGGTTATTTCCGACCATGTCAAAGGTCGCCACTGAAAAGACCGACTTAGACTTAGACTTAATTTAGACCTTACACCCAAAATGCACTTGCAAACGCTCACCACCTACAGACCTACCAAAAGTTAGATATGCGTCTCATGGGCGGGAAACCCACCACCATATCGTCTTTCTTCTTTCTTCTTTAGGTTCTCTGCCCAGTGGCAGGTCCCAAAGTCCAATGTCTCCACCTTTCACGTTGTTGTGCCATTCCTTAATTTCTCTGTATCCCTCCTCCATCCAGCAGTTTTTGTCTAGGGCTTCCTCTGCACCTCTTTCCCTCCAATCTTCCTTCATTTATTTCTTTCTGCATTGAGTTACCTCGCAGCAAATGTTCCACCCAATCAGTGCCAGATTAACTATGGCGCAACTGGCGCACTTGCGCCAGGCCTTCTTTCGGGGGTAAATTAAAAAAAACATTGAGAAATCCGATTATCCGATCGAATTTGTTTATATTATAAGTCACAGTCCGGCTTAAGCCACAGTCCGGCTTATTTAAAATGTTTAATTTCTAAAACAAGCATTGCATATAAAATTTGGTGGCATTATAAAAACAGGCCTTCTACAGTACTACTACTATAATGATGACGTACTAATTAATTGTGCACTGTAATGATGACGTATGACGTAATCAATTTATGCGCGGATCGACCCCATCAGACAGACAGGTACAGACGACACAGTGTAGGCTATGTTCCATGTAATATTATTATCTACTATTTAGTGTTTATGTAGCTAAGCTGCTTATTTCTTTTTTTACTTTTAATTTTTAAGCAAATAAAATAAGTAGGCCTAAAGAAAATGAAAAAATTTGAGTCCGGTTGGCAGAAACGTCAAAGAAAACGCGCACTTGAAGAGGTAGGCAAACAGCAACGTGGTAGTATTGATAAATTTTTGGCAGTAAAAACACGAGAAGTGCCGCAATTTATAGATGGTGTCGACTCAGCGTCAGAAGCTGGATGCAGTTCAGGCTTAGGCCGCTCAGCAGTGTCAGCACTAATGCCAACAACAGACACCCTTGATTTCAGCAAAGATATCATTGATATACCTAAATCTGAAACTACCATAGATCTACCATTAAAACAAAGAATCAATCTGTTGGAAACGTGCCACAAACAGATGCTGCTCTGTGGACTATAAATGAAGATTTGGTCAGTTATTGGCTGCAGATGGGACCTGAACCATGTCGTAATCAAGATGGCATGTACTCTAAATCCATAAAACAACATGGAAATAAAGTAAAATTGAATAGTACCAAAAGAAAACTAAACGATTCTGCTTTTTTACGATCACACCAAACGGGGAAAAAATTCTCAGACATTAGCTCTTGTATTCGCCATCAACTGGGCGCTTATTTTGCTTTGTTTGTAAACTTTTTATTTCAAGCAGCGCAAGTGCTCTTGCAAACCAAGGTTTTGATTCATGGGATCATATAAACAGACTTGCACATCATGAGCGATCAAGTGAGCACAGACTGCACTAACAACTTATGCAACACATCTGTCAAAAGTACAGACTCTTGATAAGCATATTGTTCAACAATTTGAAAATGAAAGAAGTTATTGGAGGGAAGTTTTAAGACGGGTTGTATCAACGGTTAAATTTCTTGCCTCACGTGGATTGGCACTTAGAGGATCAACAGAAGTATTTGGAAGTCCTGATAATGGTAAGTTTTTAGGCTCTCTTGGATATCTTGCAGAATATGATCTGTTCATCGCTGCTCATATTAAAAAATATGGAAATTGTGGTCGTGGTACAGCATCTTACTTATCTTCTACAACATCGCTCTTATGGCTGGAAAAGTTATGAAAACAATAACATCTGAAATTCAAGCAGCTAAATATTTTTCATTCAGTGTCGACTCAACACCAGATATTTCTCACACTGATCAGTTAACGTTCACAGTAAGGTATATACAGAGCAATGGTGAACCAGTTGAACGATTTTTGATTGGATAGAGGGCCTACTTTAGTTTTGTTGCATTGTTTGCGCCAGGCCTCTAAAAAGTTAATCCGGCATGCACCCAATTCTTTTGTCTCATCTTTCTTGTGTCCAGCAGAGATCTTTTCTCTTCTACCATCGTTAGTACTTCTTCATTTGTAACATGCTTTGTCCAACTTATTTTCTCCATCTTTCTCCATACCCACATTTCAATAGCTTCCAGCCTCTTGATGTCTGCTTTTCTCATTGTCCATCGTATCGTGAACCCTATCGTAAACAAGTAAAACTATCGATGACATATTGATACGACGTCATTCAACTTTCTCACTTTCTCTGTAATCTAGTCCCGAGTCTTTTGCCTGTTATGCATTCGAAATTTGGGTGTCCCTTGTTTACAGGATCCTCGCTCCTTTCTGGGTCCTTTCTTTTGTAACCAAAAAACTATGTTGATATATCTTTCACTTGTTCCAACGGTTGGCTACCATAAAACAATTGATTGATTGATTGATTGATTGATTAATTGATTGATTGATTGATTGATTGATTAATTGATTGATTAATTGATTGATTGATTAATTGATTGATTGATTAATTGATTGATTAATTGATTGATTGATTGATTAGTTGATTGATTGATTGATTGATTGATTAATTGATTGATTGATTAGTTGATTGATTGATTGATTGATTAATTGATTTATTGATTGATAATCACATCGTTGCCACGGTATGTCGTGCAACTCCATCCTTCTGCTTGCTAATACCTGTTCTTCTTCTTCGTGTCTTGTCACGCCTTAAAACTCTTCTCATCAGTTTTTATTCTTTCGCATGCAGGTGCTCCGTTCACCTATTTCTTCTCCGCTTCTCCCTCTCCATCTTCTCCTCTTCTTCTTCTTCCCCTCCCAACTCCATCTCTATATCTTCTTTCACTGTTCCACCTAATCCGTCTTGTCTTATAGGCTACTCAGTCTGATGTTGACGATGAATATACTGTAGATGCCTGTCAATTAATGCCTGACAAACATCACACTCTGGTATACTCAGTTCTTATTCGTATTTTTCTTTCTCTTCTTTTCTTACCAGCTTCTTCTTCTTATTCTTGTTCGTGTCGGGATTATTCACGGCATTGCTTCTGCTCTTTCTGCGCTACTGGTTCTTCTTATCTCTTGTTCTTCATGTTCTGATTCTATATCTATTTTGTCCATTTTATTTTTCTTCCTCTTCTTAGTGTTCTTGCGCTTGTTCTGCATGTTCTTGTTGCTCATGCCTCTTGTTCTGCATGTTCTTGTTGCTCATGCCTGTCTCTTTATTCTTGTTCTTCATGTTCATGCTCTTAATGTTTGCGTTCTTCTTCTGCTTGATCTTCATCTTCTTAGTTATATCCCGCTCTTCTTATTCCTCTCGTTGTCGTTCTTGCTCTTGCCTATCCCGTTCTTCTGGTTCTTCTTGCTTATCTTGTTCTTGTGCGGCTTGGTCAATAAGAATCAAGTATTTTAACTGTAAACAGTTTTTCATGTTATGGTAACCTTACTTTGAAAGATGGTCATGCGGTCGGAGTCGAAGGCTCTTTTGAAGGGTGAAGCGAAGTCTATGTAGGACATGACCCATGCTGCAGGTTTCCCTTGACCGCCGAAACGAGGCAGTCGTCATCGACTCTGATGTAAAGTTGTTGTTTGAAGTTTGTGCTGCCACTGAAGAAGCATCGCTGACTGATCTGTTCATTACAGACTGGAACGTTCCCTTCTCCATCTGGCTGACAAAATCCGTCCGTGTCGGAGCAGCATACAAGCAAGAGGACCATCGTGGTCATCCACGGGACATCATAAAGGCCAGGGACAGATCTATAGACCATGGGCAGTAGGCTGCATGTGTGTAGGGTAACAGGTAAACAAGTAGTTTAGTGCCAAGTTATGTATTCTTAGATAAATAGGCTGCCACCAAATGCACCGATTAAACGGGATTTCTGTCCCTTTTGGGCAAAAGCCTTTGTATCTCGAGAAGCTGTACTATTGCTTTTGGTACGCAGTCTATATATATATATAAATATATATGCAATGTCAATTTCAATGTATCTGGATCAATGAATGATTGACTGATATT
>OX457038.1:20918047-20920547 GCA_949752735.1 Lumbricus terrestris
TTGTTGTTGTTGAGAAGAGCCTGAGTTTGGTTGAGACAGCATTTGAAGGAAGAAGACACGCTTCGACATTAAACAGACGGATATAGGATCAGGGAGGGACCAGCATTCGAGTTCGCTGCCATCAACAACTGTCGTCGTCTCATTCCATGTATACGACACAATCCGGATCTATCGTAAAGGATGTTATTCGGTGTGTTTGTTCAGCTGGACAGGTCTCCGCTGCCTCGCTGTTTCGTCCATTCACCAGCGCACAGGGACTTGTAAATGGTCGCTGTTAATCTCTACACGAAGACTCCATATAAATTTTGTGGGAAATATTCACCCTCCTCCTCCTCCTCCTCCTCCTCCTTCTCCCTCCGATGGTCGTTCGAGGAGGCGGCCATTAAGAGAGGACCGCATGGCAAATCTCACGCTGTATATTATACACGATACCTTAGAGAGACTCCAAGGAATGGATTGGAAGACAGAGTGAAACGGAAAAACAAACACATAGAAATACAGACAACGACATCTATGGATTACATAAACTGACGGATATATACAGGGTGGGCAAAAATGTAATCCATAAGGTCACAGGTGCTTTGCCAATATCTTGGCCAGAAGTAAGAATGCTTCAAACACGTTTCCCAGGTTTAAAAGGTAATTCATTTTATAAAAGACAAATACACAACTTTCGTCAAACAATTTCAAACGGAACGAAAGTTATATCACTTTTAGTGAGTCCACCCGCTGTTTTTCGACGATCTTAAAAAATAAGGCAGTAAAGAGGATCAAAAAACAATTTGATAAAGCCACATCTCAAATAATTGTCGTCAAATAAACTTTATATTACTTCACAATGTTCAATGCGTCCACCACCAAAGTCCGCACTTGTAATGAATCTCTATGAACAGTTTTTGATTGCCTTGACGATGTATTCCTGAGGTAAATATTCTCATATTAACTCCAATACAAGTATAAATATTCTTATCGTTCTCTGCAGTTTGTGATATTTTTTCAGCATAGCTCACCGCACTTGATAATCCATCGGGCTCAAATCCGGAGATTTGGGGCCATTTGCTTTTCTCAATGAAACCAGTAGGCTGCCATCAAGTATTGACGTTGAGCCGATCTCCTGTCATCAACGGCATATTTCCTAACTCTCAATTTCATTCTAAATTTCTCCGCTTTCACTAATTATCAGATCAAGAGTTGATTATAGCTTTAGTTCCAAGATCTTGCTCGTTTTTTTTCTGATCTTGAGGGGGGGGGCCCGGTAGAGTAGTGGTTAACACGCTGGCCAAGAGAGCGAGAGGTAGTGAGTTCGAGCCCCCGTTGGGCGGATTTGCTTTGTAGGCTGCTATTAGCGCCGTGTAATTACAAAGCTGTCTGTTCAGTTGGTATAGTTAAGATTTGTGTATTCTGTGATCTTCGTTCTTGTGAATTGTTTAAATTGCATAAGTGTACATTGTAACCGGTTGCGGTGTGTCAACCGGATTGTTTCAATAAAGAGAATATTATTATGACATCTGAACAAGCACTTTGTTGGTCATTGACACTTTGGCATTTTAAAGTTTTTTTTTCAATGTTATTGTTTTAATAGCCAAATTATTCATCTGAAATTTTTTATATGCAACTAGCCATATAGCTACATGATGCCACAGCGATGAGGCTTCCTGCTAGTGCATGCTTCCTTTATAAATAATAATGATTCTGATAATAATTCTGAAGCGTAACCGTTCCAGAACCCACCAACTGACGGTCTCTGGACAATTTTTTGCTTCCTGAGGGATTAAAACTACCCCGGGTAAAAAAATTAAATAAAAAATAATGGTAATAATAATAATAATAATAATAATAATAATAATAATAATAATAATAATAATAATAATAATAATAATAATAATAATAATAATAATAATGAAATAATAATAATAATGATTATTAGCTGGCAATATCAAGTTTATTTGACAACAATTATTTGAGATGCGACTTTAAAAAATCGGGTTTTTTTCTGTTACTTTTTGTCGCGTTATGATTTTGGCTAGCCAACAAAACAATTGTTAAACTCACTAAAAGTATGATACAACTTTATTCCTGTTTGAAATTTGTTGGTTAAATTTGGTTGATGTGGGTAGATATGAATAATTTATAAGCCTGCAAAACTTGATTTCAGCATTCTTTTGTTTGGCCAAAATATTGGCAAAAATCTTATTGAATTACTTTTTTGGACCCACCTGTACACAATTAAGAGGTAGGCGAAATGTCGAAAGGTATTCATGAAGTAAGACAGCCGCAGAGACACTGAGAGAAGGAGAGACAGCGAGAGAGAGAGTATATAATTATGATATTGAGACTTATCAAGGATGGCATGCAGACAGACAAACTAAACTGACAGACAGACAGTTGATTGGAGCAGCAGATATGTACGGTGAAAACATATTCCCATTGAGTCATGCAAGCGTCCATATCATAGACGGCTGCATAGCATATCGCGTGTGTCGGAAATAACGATGTAGAG
>OX457038.1:20925547-20978047 GCA_949752735.1 Lumbricus terrestris
GGTGGAGGAGGAGGAGGAGGAGGAGGAAGAGGAGGAGGACAAGAAGGAGGAGGAGGAGGAGGAGGAAGAGGAGGAGGAGGAGGACAAGGAGGCATGGGCGCCGACTCTGCGAGGCCCGTGAGTGCTTAGCACCACCAGAAATTGGCCATGCGAGGCCCGCCTATGGATGGGCACCACCAGAAATCAGCCAACAAGATGTGCTTTTTATGACATTAGTTCTCTGTTTACATTGTTTATCTATAGAAGTCATTGCATCTTTAATAATATTTGTTTAAATCTCAGTATACCTTACTATTACTCCAGTTTTACACCATCCGGTAGTCTGAACTCCGTTGGTCCTGAGCCGATCAGCGAATAGGCCTACGAGGAAACACTTAGGCTATTCCTGCTTATTCGATTCGCTTCCGTAATTTTTTTTATTGGGTACGAAGGCGACGATTTGAATGACATTGTTTCTTTTTATTTTACATACTCAATAGTGTTACTCACTGCGCGAGAGGCACCTCCCAGCATCACAACAGCGGGATATTGTTTTGTCAAATCAGCCTTTATTAGATTTGCAAAAACTATTTGAAAGACTCTATGAAAACTATTTCCGTGCACAGTGTTTACATTGGCTGACTAAATACCGGTAGTGGCTAATGCAGACACAATTGTTTGATTTCTTGTGCACAATTTGAGTCGGTTGGGGAGAGTGCTCCAAGTTGCCCATGCTAACGAAGATTGTGCTTTTCTTCTGTGTGGATTCCAATTTCCAAGAGAAAAGAGCCAAAGAGTGATCAATTTTTTTAAACAATTGGGAAGGACATTAATATTGAAGTCTTAAATCTTGTCTTTAAGCAATGATATAATAGAAAATTTTGATGAGATAACAGCTTAAAATATCACTATTTCAGTGTGGAATTTTTTCAACAAAGACCAGGATGCTATTCAAGTCTTAGACCATGACTATGATGATCAGTTTCGCAAAAAAGGACAGCCTAGGATGCTACCTTCACAGAGTGGCATATGGCAATACAAGAATTCTAAAATGGTGGGAGCACATCCCTTCCGCAAAATCCTTCCCTGCTCAGTGCTGTGCCTCGGCGATCGTTCTTTGACTGCGAGAGCGTCCCCTAAAACCAGGATCAGGTCTACGTCTATGAACAGAGGTCTTTTCAATATCTCTCCTATCAAAAAGGGTCAAAAAATTTTCCCGCGCTCCCGCGCGGATATTTCTCACATTTCTTTGAGCACTCACACTCTTCGGGTCAACTCGGCGCCTATGCAAGGAGGAGTAGGTGGAGGAGGAGGAGGAGAAGCAGGAGGAGGATAAGGAGGAGGAGGAGGAGGAGGAGGTGGAGGAGGAGGAGGAAGAAGAGGAGGACAAGAAGGAGGAAGAGGAGGACAAGAAGAAGGAGGTGGAGGAGGAGGAGGAGGAGGAGGAAGAGGAGGAGGACAAGGTGGAGGAGGTGGAGGAGGAGGAGGAGGAGGAGGAGGAGAAAGTGGAGGAGGAGGAGGAGAAGCAGGAGGAGGAGGAGGAGGAGAAAGTGGAGGAGGAGGAGGAGGAGAAGAAGGAGGAGAAGGAGGAGAAGCAGGAGGAGGATAAGGAGGAGGAGGAGAAAGTGGAGGAGGAGGAGGAGGAGAAAGTGAAGGAGGAGGAGGACAAGGAGGGGAAGGTGGAGGAGGAGGAGGAGGAGGAGGAGGAGGAGGAGAAAGTAAGTAAGTAAGTAAGTATATTCTTTAATGTATCAGCTGCAAACGCACTCTGATTTACAAGCATACAAAAACACAATACATAAAAAACAAATACAGGACAAATATGGCAGCCATCAACGGCGCCCACCATATAGCTCTAGCCTACTGATGGTAATGTCACAACGACAGAGTTATTCCTAGGCAAAACTCCGCTCGAGAAGCATAAGTCACCATCGTCGAACTCCTACACGTTGGCTACACGAAGAGTTCAGCTGACAGTTTCTCGTGCCGATGATGGAAGTTGAACAGTAATTTCAGTGTTTACAGGGTCGAGATGCATAAGTCCGAAGAGCAGCGACGGGTAGCACAAACGCTGGAAACGTGGCGCAACTACGGTACGGTCTTTGGTTGTTGTTAAGTGCAGATCCTTTCTTTTCCCATTTATGTGAGCAAACGTTCGGCCATCGACAATGACGCTCCAATAATGACGGACCTGGGACCCCTTGATGTTGAGCGCAATGGACTAGTCCAAAGAGGAACCGCATGGCGAGAGTTGAACGTCAAAATTTATAATCAATATCCCGTCCAAACGCTTACGACACAGATGAAGAAAAGTCAGAATATCGAGACTCGACATCGGTAAACATCAGAAAACCCGAACAAAAACGAGCGAGTTAAGCCACAGACGTAAAAATCTGCCATAATAACAGAGAGGCGCGATCGTTCGACCAACATGGCCGAACGACCATAGAGCTAGAGGTGGAGGAGGAGGAGGAGGAGAAAGTGGAGGAGGAGGAGGACAAGGAGGAGAAGGTGGAGGAGGAGGAGAAGGAGAAAGTGGAGGAGGAGGAGGAGAAGGTGGAGGAGGAGGAGGAGGAGGAGGAGGAGGAGGAGGAGGAGGAGGAGGAGGAGAAAGTGGAGAAGGAGGAGGACAAGGAGGAGAAGGTGGAGGAGGAGGAGGAGGAGAAGGAGGAGGAGGAGAAAGTGGAGGAGGAGAAGGAGGACAAGGAGGAGGAGGTGGAGGAGGATTCGATTTCCAGCGTAGAGGATCTAACTATGGGCCAACAAACCGTCCACATCATTTCTAAGGACGGAGAGACAAAAGTCAACAGAATAAATAATACGTTGGAGAGCAGAAACAAGAATCCGTCAAGGGATTAAATCCTTTTGCTAATCATTCATACATCCATTAAACCATCCATACATCCATAAACCATTCATACATCCGTACATCCATTCATTTATTCCCTTCATCCATCCATACATCCATATATCCATTCATCTTCTCTTTCATCCGTTCATCCATCCATTAAATAAACATGTCCATCAAACCATTCATGCAATCTATTCATCCATCTCCCCACCCATTCATCTGTCCATCCAACCAAACAATCAGCCATCCACCCATCCACCCACCCACCAGCCCATCCATCCAACCATCCATCAACCTATCCATTCATTCATTCATCCATCTAAACCCATCAACACGGAATTTTTGGGTTACTGAAGACAGTGGCTTCCAATAGTATTATACCAGATACAAAGCACATAAAAAACTTATTGGTATGTTATCAAATTATCCCTAAGATGTTGCAACAACTCGCGTAGCATAATGCACAGATCTCTGGAGTGTGCATTGGTCAGAGAAATTGAACATGCACCTAAGATAAATGTGGTGACCTCTAGTAGCCTAAACTTTTATGCATAAAAGTGTATTGTAGGCCTAATACCCATTAAAATTAAAATAGTATGGCACCTGTTTTAAGGCAAATGGCAGTTAAAATGTTTTTCAGCAGTAAAAGAGCCTTAAGATTGCTCACATCCGAGGAATTAGAGATTGTGGTAGACAGCAGATTTTCTGACTAGACTGACTTAGTGACTAACTTCGTCGTCAGTCCTGCTGCCATAGAATTCCGATGCGCACTCCAGGGATCTGTGCATCCATAGAATACATGTATGTTTCTTCCCTTCTGTCACAACATCATAGTCACTTACTTAATAGTTTGTATGTTGTGTATCTCTGTTCACTTCTGTAACTAGTGATAACGGATTCTTCCACAAATATACTTACTTGTTCATCCTCTTTAGTTCATCCGGTGCAGGTCTGCACATCGTGCAACGCATCACATCCGTTCGTCTCTGTTCATTGCAAGTCTTTCAGCTTCGTCCTATGACATGATTGACATCTCCCAGCACCTCAACGCTCAAGTCGTCCTTGATGGTCTGTGGCCAATTCTTCTCTTGTCTTCGCATTTTCTTTTCCCACCATGCAGGGTCTCAACTTGGTTGACTCTTTTGACAGTGTCCATACAAACCACGTGTACCATTATATAATCTTCGTTTATTGACATTCAATCTGACAAACCGCAGAACGATTACATGTAGGGCCTACAAGTTATACGAAATACGGTCTGCTTCGCACGACACGCAGTTCGGCTATTAAATTTATTTGACGCATCGGAATTCTATGGCAGCAGGACTGACGACGAAGTTAGTCACCATCTGTTTTAATCTTCCCTTTCTGATTATATCCTTTATGCCATCTTCTCACAAACACTCTCTAATAAATTTCTTCAGTATTTTATTATGCTGTGAAACATGCAGAATTGTCCTCAGTCAACTATGATGTAATGTCTCAAGTCTTTTTCTTTGCCAGCTGGTATCATCGGGCCAGGTCTCAACCCCATATGGCATCATAACGACGAAAATCTTAGTCTCCAAACTGTTTCTGCTGCAGTTCTTCCGAACCATTTCAAGTTTAGTTAGTTGACCACACATTGCGTTAATGAAAAATATAACGAAACAAAAAGATTACCGCTGTAATTATTTATTATTTCGCTAGGCGGCGTTATACACAATTCTGGAATCAAGTTTAGTGCAGATTAACTACGTCTGTAGAGTTCTACATCCGTCCAAAAAGAAATTGGAGCAGAAATACGATCAGTGAACTTGTCGCACTTTTGAAGAATATGAAAAGTAAAAAAATGTGTGAAAGAAGTGGCAATAGTCTTGACAAATGCATGGTCACGGAGAATGTCTAATTATCTGAGATAATTTTCATATCTTACTGGCCGTGAAATGCTCTTGCTTTTGTATTTTCTTAACCTTTCGTGTTGCCGAACGCATCTTTATTCCTATTTTTGTCTGCGTATAAGGTTTCAAAATTTAAGCGTTACACTACAAAGAGCATGATGTCATGATGTCATGATTAGCAATGGCTAGGAATATTAAGCAACAGACAATATATAGAATTCATCATGGATTCGAATGGGAAAGTAGTCGGATATAATTATTCATGAAATAAATTCATCGTTTCAGACGACCATAATGTAAATTGAAACTCGATCGAGGGAAGCCTCGTATCCATGTCATAATTACCTCGTGCTTAGAAACACTACTTGAGACTCTTTCCTGTGGACGTTGCCATAGCATAAGGAAATCTGAGAAAAGCCTGGCCATTGCAGGCTTAATTTTACATAGGCCTATAGGCCTGCCACACGGCGGCGGATAGACCTAAGCATGCCCCATTGACGCAATTTGAGTTTGCTGCAGAGAAATTTGAAATATTAATATTAATATAATTTCTTGATAATTATTGTGCATTTGTGAAAGGATGCAATGCAGCGAGATTTCAATTAAGTAGGCTATAATCAATACTATTTGCATGAGTGCCAGCAGGATAAGTAAAACCCAATGGCCCATGGTCATGGTTACAGTTTTAATGCAAGGCAGAAAATTAAAAGCATGATTATTTTAATATAGGCTTCTAAACGTAGATTGCCTTGTTTCAATTTGTGCATCATTAGTATCATTAATTCTCTAATGCGAAAAATCTCTTTAAAAAACTCAAAAGTAGTAGTTAAAAAATATTTGTCCGTTTTCCAGGGAAGCAAGTAGGCCCTACCTGCTTTTGGGTGTGCGCCCACGACTGCTACGTTCTATGATATGCAATGCTCAAACCCCTTCTTATCTGATTCACCTCGCAATCGCCAGGTTTCCTCATCTCACATAGTTTTCACTAGATGTCAACCGCTACGCTTTCATTGTTTCATCCACTCGATAGAGGACAGGCCAGTGCCGTGACTCCTATTGTTTGTATGTGCATTTGTTATAGCGCCCCTTCAAGCTCTCTACTCAGAGGCGCTCCCGACTACAGAGCAGACACTACATCGGAGTTTCACTCCGAAGCGCCGAGCAATTGCGAGTGAAGGACTTGCCCAAGGTCCCTACGCGGCGACTTGAGGTGGATTCGAACCGGCAGCCCCTCGGCTGCAAGGCGACGAACATACCCACTTCCAGGCTGTGCTGGCCAATAATTGGCAGGACGGTGTTCAGATTTTTTTAAAAAGGGCATGGACGCCGTTCATGACCATCTAGCCACACTTTAAGCCCTGGCCACATCGATGAAGTAAGCGACGAGTTTAAGCAGCTGAGTAGAGATGAAGTCATGGTCACACAAAGCGACAAAGGTTTCACTTGAAAATCCGGGAGTGAAATTACTGAAAAAGGGTTTGATTTCCAGTTACAAATTTGATGTTTTAACCGACAGAATCTAGGAAACTGCATGCATGGGCGCCCGCAGAAATTTTCGCAGGGGGGGGCAAAATTTTTGCGATAGTCAAGATTAAATTTTGTATTAGCAAGAGCTTGAAAATGCAATGCTGCATGGAAATTAGGAATACGGGTATTTTTCAAAGAGGTTTCTTATGCAAATTTCTCAGTTTCATTTTGTGCATAATATTTAATATCAGTAGTTTCCTTAGAAATTTGTTACAAATCAAATAGCAGATCTATGCTAAAAAGTAGTTTCCTTAAGGTGCGCTATATAATTCCATAGAATGAACGAATGACTAAATGAACGAAAAAGGTGTCCGTTTGCAAGGGGCAATTGCTCCTTTATAAGCTGCTTCTAACGCGCCACTCGAAAGCCAATCGCAGAGCACCAGCAGTTTCACGTGTTCTGCATCGAGTCAGAAGCCTATTCCCAAGAGTAGCCAGAAAGAGATCCGAGTCTGGTAGCCAGAGGGCCAGAGTAACTGTTAATGCGGGTGTCGTTTAGGAAGGTGGAGGATCTGAGGATCAGATGAGTGTGGGTATCAATTCTTTTTAACAGATCTCTTTGTCAGTTTTGGGTGTAAATCCTGAGATGTGATAACCAGAGCCAAGTTTATCTACAGTTTGACCTCCCTGGATTCTGTACTGGCAGCTTGCTAAATGGACTTGATTTACATAATTACAATGCTGGTGAATAAGCAGATCTCCCTGATGAAATTTCAGTGTACTTTGAGAAATTTTCAAATTTTTGCGCTAGTATTTAATTTTTTGCAGTTGTGATTAATTGCATTACAGCTGGATTCCACTTAAGTAGGCGATAATCGATAGGCCTGCTGTTTGCATGGGCGCCCACAGGAAAGTTGAAAGCCAATGGTCATTGTAAGAGTTTTTAGAAAGAGCTTGAACATGCACGGCATGACATTGTTTATTTCTATAGAGATCTCTAAATGTGGATTTCTGACTTTCATTGTCTGTATCATTCGTATCAATGGTGCATTAATGCAAAGAAATTGGTTAAAAACCCAAAAGTAGTAGTTAAAAAAATAGGTTTCAATTTTCCAGGGGGGGGCAAGTGCCCCCCCTTGCCCCTATGTGCGGGCGCCCATGACTGCATGTCTTAAATTGCTTATTGAAAAAAGAACGTTAGATAATTCTACTCAGTATACGGCTACAAATTCGGATGACATGTTGCCAACAATTTGTTTATTATTTCCCATTTCCAGTCATGTGCCCCACTCACTGTCCCTATATACAATTATACATGCTCTCACTCACTGTCCTTATATACATGCTCTCACTCACTGTCCCTATATACATGCTCTCACTCACTGTTCCTATATACATGCTCTCACTCACTGCCCCTATATACATGCTCTCACTCACTTTCCTTATATGCATGCTCTCGCTCGAAACCGTGCAAAAGTTGTACGAGGCTGAAAACAGCCTAGCTTGGTAATACCCGACCTCCTCAAATAGTTCAGAAACAAAGCATCTGAGTTCATAGGACGCTGCAGATGTAAACGTGGCGGACTGTTTCCTTGAAGCAGTGCAAAGCGTATACTTCAGAATGCACGCTTAGTCGACTATGCATTGCAATAAAAGACTGATTCATATGTCTGTCTGTCTGTCTGTCTATATGTCTGTCTGTCTGTCTGTCTGTCTGTCTGTCTGTCTGTCTGTCTGTCTGTCTGTCTGTTTTATGTCTTGACGCAGCAAAGTACATGCAGCACACAGTGATCACACCTTCAACGCATCAATGCTATATATGTAGGTTTGTCGCATATTCCTATTCCTCAGCACTATATCTAGTAACCAGGGCTTAAAGTGTGCCTGGACGGTCATGGACGGCGTCCATGCACTTGTTTTAAAAGCTGAATGCCGTCCAGCCACTTATTGGCGAGAACAGACTGGAAAGGTAAAGGGCGTCCAGGCACTTCTTTTGGAGAGGTAAGGGCTTCCAGGCACTTATTTCCCCACACTTTAGGCACTGCTAGTAACTGCATGCGAACATGACTACAATTCTATAAAATTATGCAATCCATCGTTTGGGCTCTTCGTGTCTGCGGGAGTTCATTACTCGACCGTTTTCTAGCTGACTATAGGATAGTATAGGCATTGTTCGGTCATTGATTAAGTTTGCTCTCATTGACCTTTGACAATCTTGCACTGAAGTCGTCACATGCATCGATTTGATGAGGTATTTGAAAATCATCATCCATGGTGAAGTGTCAAAACACACACACACACACACACACACACACACACACACACACACACACACACACACACACACACACACACTCACACACACACATGCACTCTGTGGCACATATACATACATTCGATACCTGCCGTATACCTACCTATATTAAAAAAATGCATACGTACATACATGCATGCATTTATTCATGCATAGACCTACTGCATGTGCATAAATTCTTGCGCGCATACCGAATATGTATAGGCTACAGGCATACATAGGCCTACATTCATACACCCACACATGTAGGGCCGGATTAAGACATGTTCAACATGTTCGGTCGAATAGGGCCCCACACATGCGAGAAAAAAGTAATTTTTTTAGATTTTGGAAAATTTCAACTAAACGACATAAAAAGGTCATCAGCTTTTTCTGGGGAAATAATCGGTATATTCTACAAAATTTTCGACCAAACGACTAAAAAAGAAGGTCATCAGAATATTCGGCCAAAGATCCGCCAAAAATTTCCCGAACAGGGCCCCCACATTTCTTAATCCGACCCTGCACCACATACACACAGCAAACGTTCTATCGTCTTATGCTTTATTCTCATCTCTTGTTCTATATTCCCCTACAAAACTGTCATGAATTGCAATAATCCTAAGTACATTTGCGTCTCAATGCTTACTTATGCAACCTCTTTTTGAGAACGCTGTCTTGTTTAATACGTGGAATGCAATGATGGGATATAGAGGATGTGATATATATATATATATAGAGGATGTGATATAGAGGATGTGATATAGAGGATGTGATATAGAGGATGCATGGATCAATCGTTCTCTATACATATTTCCATCTTATATCCATGCATCTAATTCCTTCCAATCGACCGTGTGCACTATAGAATCGGCGGAGGGCGGGGGCATGGATGGTGGACAGCAGCTGGAGTAGCTAAAGCATCTTCAAGTCAATCAGAGATGGATTGATTAATCGCATGTTGTTGTTTATCGTGGAACAGATGTGACGTAAAGATGCCTTGCTTGAACCCTGCAACCTCAGCAGCAGCAGCCTCAGCAGCAGCAGCAGCAGCAGCAGCCATTGCGCAGCCGTTGGCTGCTTTGTCTATTCATTTTCCAGCTCGGTGGTCGTTCGGTCGGTGGCTCTGCGGGCGTCGTCTGCGGCAGATCACCGCCGTCGTCTTATTTCGTTCGTCGGTGATGTTTCCTCTGCAGCTCATCATCAGCATCAGCATCATCATCAGACGTGTAGGCGTCGTACATATCTCGTTGTCAATGACAAATCTGTTGGTTTTTAAACTCCTAGTTTATATCGATTCACTAACATGTGTCGCCAAACTATTATCATATATCGCACTGCTGTATGCTGTATGCATAGCACGATCAATGCGTCAGTTTTCAGCATCACCAATACAATCAAGCACTTACGCAGTAGATTACGGCTGCTGCTGGTCTCTATGGATTTCTTAGTTCTATGCAGTTAGAAGGTCAGATTCCCGTTGAGAGATTGAATTCAGGGATCAAGTGAAAGTCATCGATATGTTTTATATTCAGTATCAGCTTATCTTTCATGCAATCTCACAGCTGGGGGAAGATCATCCGCTAGAACACTGCAGGAGATTGCATGCTATTCCAAAACATTTACATCTGCGCCTTTTGCCAACCAATCCAAGTGTTTCATTTCGTATATTGAACATAAAGTCAACAGTGGAATGTTACGCATGAATTGACTCTTCGACTGTATGTGTGGAGAGTGGCAGGCATAGAGTATGTTTCTTAGAAGAGAAGTTCTATTACACATGCATTCAGAAAGTTCCAATACAACTATGAAAAAATTCTACTCGTATTTAGATATGCTTCAATGCAGAGAGAAAATGTTCTATTTAGTGACATAGAGAAGGCTTTGCGAAATTATATTTCCCATACTAATGGAGAGGCTTTGCGAACATATGGTGGGGCAGTAGAGTAATGGATAACACGCTGGCGTAGAGAGCGAGAGGTAACGAGTTCGAGCCCCGATGCATGGCGGACATGCTTTGTATGCTGCTGTTATAGCGCCGTGTATTGTAGGCTGTCTGTTCAGTTTGATGTTATCAAGATTTCTGCATAACTTGTATATAGCCTACATGTAAAGCGCAGTGCGTTTGCAGGCGTTGAATTAAATACAAATTATTAGTATTTTTTTCTAGAGCTTCTGTGTATACTGTAAAATGTTCGCATTCTATGAAAAAAAACCATATTTATGGAAGACCTTCATGGACTACATAATTTATTGCCAATGTTTCCCTCAAAGCTCTGGTCAAGTCACGCTTCAGAATTGTTGCTCAGCAATGCATATAGATATCCCATGTGATCATGTGATCATGTGATCATGTGATGGACCTCTGTCATATTCCGCAGAATGGATGAAGACGTCGAATGATGTCCAATGTCCATGGCGATCACTGACAGACATTCTTTTGCGCAGAACCCATGTTTCGTGAAAACCGTCGACATCGAGATGTAATCAAACAAATCTTCTCAAGGCTCTAATCGAGTAATAAGTTTTGAGAATATATTGAAACATGTAAAATGCGTTAAAGAAAAATGCGTCTGTGAAAAATTGACGGACCACTCCAGCGACGTGTACATGGAAGTGTGATTGGGAAAAGGAAAAATCCGCCCCTCGTATATAAGATTAACCTTTGGTCGACTAACAAAGCTCTGGCAAATTCTCCGAAAGTCGAACATGTGTCGCCAAGCTAGAAAGAAAACAGTCCGTTACTTGCGATTGATTTCTGAGATGTTGGCTGAGCTTGCAAAAAAATTACAATATCTGATTAAATTGAACTGAGAGTGCTGCGTATGGTTGATCTGAGCAGATAAAAGAGGCACAGAGTTATAAGACTTAGTCTACTGAATGTTTTTTTACTATCTCCAGCAAGGAACGTCAAAGCACTGTCACGCTGCTGCAATAGCAGTCACCTTTGTTTGTTTATCGTAGGCTACTGAGCCATTGAATCTGTCTGTCTCTCTGTCTGTCTGTCTGTATCTGTCTGTATCTCTTTCTGTTGATGGTTTTCCTGATTGTCTGCTCTTAAATTCCTTTAAGACGCAGTTTTGACATAATTATGGACATCCGACAACGCCATGCGTGTATACTGACCTGTATCTATATGAGCAGAAACTTTTCCTGATTATTATCTCTTTCTCGCTAACTATATTCGAGACCTTGGAGCTACTTTAGACCTCTCACTGATATTGATTGATCTGGTCCCTAGAAGATGTAACTAGCAGCGTCGGCAGATGGGGAGCACTGCATAAGGCAGAAAATCAAAAGGCAGAAAATCAAAAGGCAGAAAATCAAGAGGCAGAAAATCAAAAGGCAGAAAAATAATAAGGCAGAAAAGTCAAAAGACAGAAAAATAATAAGGCAGAAAATCAAAAGGCAGAAGAATCAAAAGGCAGAAAATCAAGTGTTATAACACAAAAAATATAAAGCGCCATTAGCGTTATAAATGTCCTGATTCACCAACTATTTCAAAACATACAAAAATCGGCCTGTAATATTATAATGTTCGATGTTCGATGGTAAACCGATTAATCAGTTTCAGCAGGTTTAAAGTAATTGTGCATTTATATTTAGGCGGCAAAGTGGAGCTTACATAATTTATGTCACGATAAACACTACGACACACAGGGCAGGCGTGGTTTGTGCCACGTGTCACAGGCACAGCCATCAGCCGATTGACGCAAGCGACGCAGGCACAGTGACCGCACGGGATGAGAACAGTGTCGGCCTCAGATTCCAGGCATACCGGACACCGTGCCCGAAGTGCGGCGGGAGACTAGCTTGATGTTGGGGCCACCGTGGTCGACGCATTGGTTGCAGCGAGAGAGGCGGTAGCTGCTGTCGCTCTGCGGACTGGCAAATCTCGCAGACGTCTAAGTTCTGCAGGGTAGCGGTCGGCCGTCACCGACGCAAGACGACGGCGACGGCGCGGAGCCCTTGAGTTTCTCTCAACCTCTTCCAATGCAACATGTGCATCCGCGGCCTCCTCATCCGGCGAACCTTCATCCATCACCATGTCCTCATGCTCACTCTGGTCAACCCTATCTCTTCCAAAAGCATGACCAACGCCACGTAAGAATTCGGCAATATCTTTGCGACAGCACTGAAGATCGCTCATTAGTGTTGTGATGCGGCGAGTATGCTCGTCCATACTGCGGCGCCGGCGCTGACGGCGGAACCCATTCTCGACGCGAATGAGAGCGACCTCTGTGTGTCGCTGTTCCTGCCGAAGCTTGTGCAAGCAGCTGTAAAAGGATGGATGGTCCATGACGATGACCGTCTTGAGACGGCGATGCCACGCTTCTACGTGGTTGCTCGTTGTAGGCATGTTGTTGGCGAATCTATGCGCCACGTTCCACATCGGCGGCGGGAACATAGGAGACCGGTGCACATTTCCATTGGCTGTTGTGTTGCGAAGGAGTGGACCGTTCACATACGTTTTGTCAAAATAATCGACCAGTGGTTGTTTAATGCAAATAACTGCCGTTTGATTTTCTGCCTTTTGATTTTTCTGCCTTTTGATTTTTCTGCCTTTTGATTTTTCTGCCTTATTATTTTTCTGCCTTTTGAATTTCTGCCTTTTGATTTTCTGCCTTATGCAGTAGACCCATAATTATTATACTCTCTCCTAAAACATTTAGGCTATACTATAAGCTTACAAAAGTTTGCATTATTGCGATTTCAGTTCCAACTCCATGCAGCAATCAGTATAAGGCATATAACAAGCACCGAATATAGATCTAATTGCTTAAAAAAGAAAAAATTATGCCCATCAGTTTAACATTCGATGCGCCGTTTGCAACTCCGGTAACACTCTAAAAGTGCTGAAAACATCACTGCACAGATTTCGGAAAACTGCTGCAGTGATATTTAAAAAAATTATTAATTGCCTGCCATAGTCTACAGGTTATTTCAATATTAAACGCATATTGCAATGTCTCCATGTATTCTTGACGTCGGAAATCAGGACTCTGTCACTAAACGAGTATCAGAATCTCAGAGCATAATATCCTCTAAGGTCAAGACTCGTCTGCTGTACAGCAGCCTCTGCGTGCCAATCTGGCCATTGTGACTATAAAGGATGGCCATCAGCATTCAGCATTCAGTAGCCCATTCTTCCCATCCAGTTGACTGTTGTACCTGCGAACAATTGCGAACAATTGCGAGGCCTTCCAGACAACAGACTTTCTGCGTGCCAACTTGAAGTCGCCGATTGAGCAATTATTACCACATGCAATGCAGTTTGCCATGCACTCCATCACAGTCAGCAATTACCAGTGTATATACCTTCATTACCTTAACTTGGTGTACAAATAACCTCTATGCATGATAGTCTGTTTCAACACGCTTTCCAATGTGTATCCAATGATCATTTCCGATAGTTAGGATATAGTGCTGCGAATCAGTCTTTTTTCGTGTACATGGGCGTCCGCAGCGGGGCACAAGGGGGCGCAAGTGTGCCCCCTGGATTTTTCACATAAGCTTATTTGCAGATAAATTTAGGTTATTTTGGTTATGATTATTACAACGCGATTTTCAACGTGGTTATCGGTGGACCATAGGTATAGAATTCTCTCATGGCAATACGGAAATTCATACTGCTATCCCGTTTCGGCAAACTGCATTCAGCCGTGTCCGCCTAATGGCCAAGTAATTGGCATCGTATTTCCTCTAACAGCGGCTCTTGTGTTGTTTCAGGCGACCACTGCGAGATAACACAGGTTCAGCTGGGGAAACGCGAAGAGTCACACATAGCGACATATATATATATACACACAAAGATAATTATATAAACAAACTTAATTGGTACTGGATGGAGCGACAGAGACTGACTAATAAATCAGCTTTTCCCCTCATATGCCAGCCAACAGGCATTTTGCTACACTTTAAATATACCACCCTAGCTTCTGAACCACTGCATTCGTATATTAGGCATGTACATGTAGAGAAATACATGTAGGCCTACTGCATATATTAGGTAGAAGGGACAGAGAAAAAAGGGGAGAGGAGGAAGAGATGAGGAAACATCATATCAAAGTTGATATTGGTATAGGGTGATATATATATACATATATTAAAATATATAATGTACGAGGGGTAGAGAGAAGGGAAGGGATGAGTAGTGAACAAATAAATATAGGCTTAGCCAATGTCTCTATCATAAGCTCTATCTTGGGAAAGTTACGACCTTACTGACAGGTGAGGTCCCAACACAAGGGACCAAACGCTTCCCGCTCTATAGCGGAACAGGCAGTCAAGTGATGTTTTGTTTTCGCCTGAAGACGAGTTTTGATATGGAAGGTAGAAACATGGATTCATTCGTTCAACAACCATGCAGTGATGACCGTTTACGGCGTTTATCAGGCCTCTGTATAATGAATGTATGTAGGTCTACATTGTACATGTCAGAGGCGGATCCAGGATTTCTGGTTAGGGGGGGCGTAAATACTACCAATCCAATCCCGTATATATATATATGAAATTAGATCACGCAAAACTATAATGATCCTTTTTTTGCCCCTCCCCCTTTCTGCCCCCCAAATAAAAATAATATAGTCGCTGCCAATTTATCATACGATAATTAACATCTATAGTAGGCTAATGATAGAAATTGAATACACTAATCTATATTATAATTCCGAAACACTTAAGTTTCCATATGTTTGTTTATTTGTTTGTACGCTTTTGACTCTCCCCTGCAGAATAGGCTCGGAAATGAAACAGCGTCGGTTAAAAAAAATTTGCAATCGATTCTTACCCAAATTATAAGGTCATCGCAACTATTTTCAGGTTTTAATTCAGTTTAAAACAAAAGTTATTAGCGTTTTAAGACAGATTTCATCAGTAAATGATCACACTAGCGCTTTTAGTCAAGAGTCTACGCCGCATGACGTCATACCCGCCCAGTAATAATTTCCGTAGCGCCCCGCAGGGGCGGGTTACGTTTGGCTTTTTGAGGAAGCGGGGTGGTCTACAGGGTTGGCGAAAACCCTAAATTTAGCGGTCAACGTTGGATACCACAGTGGAGTAGTGTTTAAAACCCTAAATTTCCCGGGCAACGCCGGGTTACACATCTAGTATTTGTATAAAAATAGATTCAATAAGCAAGGGATGCGCCTCATCCATGGACCGCACGCCACTGAGCGTTAAGAGAATGATTATATGAGTAGGCCTAGTTCTATATCCTTGATTTGCTTTTGTCCATAATATCGGCAGATGAACGCTTTCGGCGGCTATAATCAGCACGACGAATTTCAAAATTATAATGATAATCATATGCCATCTTTTGAGATTTAGGCCTAAGATAGGCTTAATATGTCTTACCAACGGCAGTCGGTTTATTCGCGAATGATAAAACTGCTTGTTTAAGCCGTTTTTACGGCGAACCACTCGACATATTTTTAAATTGACCAATTTCTATTTACGTAAATTTTGTCTGTACATGAACTTTGTGAATGGCGTCACGGCAAAAGTCATTGGTCACGTGGGCAACGTCTGCTAGCAACTCAGGTAAGTAGATAAGAGAGCTCCGGTAAGAGAGCTCCATTCTGCCGGTCCATGCAGCTACTTCAAACATCCTATTCCCAAATTGTAATTATATTAGTTTTAGGTCAGTTTAGTTTGAGAACATTTGCTGCAGGTTTAGGGGGGCGTACGCCGGCTCCGCCCCCCTCTAAATCCGCGCCTGCATGTAGGCCTATATCGTACTTCGTAAACAGTTTCAGACAGCAAATGATATCAGAACCCAGGTGAATCAGACGATTAGGCCTACAATTGTTGTTTGAAGACTAAGGTCAGATTTCAGTCACATAAAATTTTTAAGGCTATCATAGCAGTTTTGACAATGAATGTCTATGCTTTTTCGCATGCTGGGTTCCGCGACAGAGGATCGAGATGAAGCCAGTGCAGAAGGTGCAAGAGTCGAAGGTGCAGTCATCGGTTGCTTTCGACAACCTATTTAGCCCCTCTGACAATTAGGCCTATATAAAAGTTTGCGCCCCCCTAGAAAAATTCCTGCGGACGCCCATGTTCGTGTATGTATCGTTTGCATATTCGCTAAAGTTGCTGTTGCAGTTGTACCGCAACTGAAGAGTCAACCTCCAAAGAAAAAAAATAGCAGCAAAAAAGTATGAAAACTATAGCATTAAGGCATATAGGCTAATGTGTGTCTTTGGTCAAACAAATGCATGGGATATATCGATCGATTGAGCAGAATGAAGATGATATAGGCCTAAGGAAGAGAAACGTTCGTGAAACATTATTCAGATAAAAACAATTTTCATGAAAAATGAGTGATTCGTGAATTACTACTGAATGAATAGAAGAAAAATTCGCTGACGGCGTCGTCCGTTCGTCCGTTCGTTCGTCCGTTCGTTCGTTCGTCCGTTTTTCCTTCTGATCGCCTTCTTCCCTGCCTGCATGGAGACATCTCGGCACCGATATATTCGCAACGAATCAACCAATCGGCGATGACATGCAAACAACGTCCCGCCCATTCAACGTGGCCGGCAACCAAACGAGTTTTTGATATTGACATGAAGCTGACAAATCAAAGCAACGGACGTCCAACCAGAACGACAGAAGACCGCTGGGTGACATGGCAACGACGACGTTGGACAAAAAGCTTCGAAACTACTTCAACGGACAACAAACTGCGACGATTGCGTAATTAGAGTTAGAGAAAGGAAGTCACTGATATCCATTCTTCATAGGGTGCAGAGACATAGAATAGTCTCCAGTTGTCAACAGATTATAGACAGGAAAAATGTACGCAACAAGAAGAAGAAAGCGCAACGTTAAATCGTAAGTATACATACGAGTGGAATATTATAATTGTACTTGAGAAGTTTGTTACAGCATAGACCAGACTAATCTCCAAGTAAGTTTTCCAAATGAGGCATGTATTGCATGTGACGCAGACATGGCGTATACGCTACATCCGAATATGCGTCACTTGCTGCCACTTTACAGATGACAGGAGAAACGATCATTTATTGAGGCGCTACAGAAGCACCGTTTTATAGTCTGTGATAAATAGTTGTAGGCCTAAGTATGAAAATCTTGTTTAATCTACATTGGAAGAAACGGAGGGAGCAGCAATGGCAAAAGTGAACTGGCTTTCTACGGTTTCTTCTATTATTTTATAAGGCTTGAACCCAGATCGGGTATAGATTAAATGCAGGTTTAAATGTATACCCAGTGTACGTATATTTTTCTATAACAACCGTATAATTGTTCCAGAATCTTGACCCTGCATGCTAACTTTGCAATGAGCAGATAATTTTATATGATATAGGCTAGGTTTCACATGCACCGCTGACCGTTTGAATTATAGCCTAAGGATTATGCTATAGAATGATTATATTATATAGTCCGATATTTAAATATCTCTGAAAAAGCCATAGGCCTACATCTCTCCATCGAGAGGTCATCCGCAATCCAAGTTCACTCTTTTAATTCGCACTGACCTGTATCCGACAGATATACTGTAATTATTACTTGACTGATTATGTCCATTGATCAGTCACAATTAAAACTCAAGAATATAGTTTAAGCGCGATAAAAATGACAAAGTGAAATTGAAAAGATAAGTGATTGTGATTATATATTAGGACAGTTATCTATATAGCGCCTCTCGACGTTTCAGAGGCGCTCCTCCCGACCCAAGTCATTGACACATCGAATGAACTTCATGTGTTTTCGAAACGGAGGAAACAGATGAAGAAAAAGATGAAGAAAAAGATGAAGAAAAAGATGAAGAAAAAGATGAAGAAAAAGATGAAGAAAAAGATGAGGAAACAGATGAAGAAAAAAGTAAAGGAGCTCATGACGCGGAAGATATATGTTGTGGAAGAGAGTTTCAAAATATTAGACAGATCTCTGCCAGTTTTGAAATCATCATTGAACTTTCAGGATTTGAAGTTGGTTGACTTAATCTCCGAGACCCTCGATATAATTTATGTGTCTGCCTATACATATAAGCGCATGTCTATATATAGAGAGAAGCTACAGAAGGTCTTCACATGCATTCAGACCTTAAGATTCAAATCCAATTCTGTGCGATTATGTTCTGCGCTTTCCACCGCAAATAATCATTGCTCTGTTCTAGAACATTAGTGAAAGATAAGAATCAGACGATTCGTTTATGCTTAGATATATAGCGCCTTTTACAACGCTTGTTTCTGTTTAACGACACTGCCATATCGAAGATGATTAGTGTCGCCCTCCTCCTTTATCCAGGCTTGGGGCTGGCACTGGCAGAATGCAGCCAGTGACGGAGTTTGCCTTTTACAGAGCTAGCTGCTCTATACGCAGCTTAAATTCGTAAACCCTGCGCCAGAATATATAGGGCCTATATGTAACTGACAGCGCCAACAAGTTTCCGTTGATAGATGTCAGCAGAGTATAGAGTTGAGGAGCAGCTGGACGTACGCGTGGGATATTTGGTCTTTATCGTCGACCTTTCTTTTGTCTGCACCATGAGAAAGCGTTTCATGTATTGTCATTCGGGGTCTGAGAACATGGGATCTCTGCTGCTTTGTGTGGTCCAATTCATCACACGACGGACAAGACATGTACAGATGACTGTCAAGCAGAGGCAATCGTTCGTTGGGGTGGGGTGGGAGAATTGGGGGAGGGCAGATGTCTGTCAGCGTGTGAGCGTGTGTCGGTATACACATTTGTGTATATATAGGCAATACGCTTTGCTCATGTACGCGAATTCTCCGGCAGAAATGTCTGCTCTTTAGCCACGTGCGCGAAGCGTGCTGAAACATACAAGGTGCGCCAAAAAAGACCCCCTAGGTTTTTTGTCAATAACTTGGCCAAAAGTAAGAATTTCGAAATGAAATTTTACAGACTTAAAGACAATTCATATTTACACATGATGGCCAGATTTAATCAAGCTATATATCAAAGAGAACAAAAGTTATACCACTTTTAGGGAGGCCACCCACCGTTTTTTTGACGATTCAAAACGTAACGCATGCAACAAAAAGTAGGAAAAACACGATTTTTCTAAGTCTCATCTCAAATAATTGTTATCAAAAAGCCATGATATTGCCAGATGATCATTATTACTCAATTGAAACTTTCAGGGATTGTTGGAAATTCATTCCCCTGCTAATTTGAAAATTTTCATCGAAAAATGTCATTCGGTTGAGAAGTTATCGCATTTTATCCGGTGGTACTTTTTTTTAGCCACCCTGTATATACTGGCAATAATTCTGCGCTGTGCACAAGATAGTCCAACAGGGAACTTGATTTGAGGCATGGTGACCATCATGGAATGGGTATAGAGAAACTGGGAATTTGCGTAATTCAGGAGGCGTATCATAGTCAAGGGCATTGCGGCATATATATATATGTATATATATATATATATATATATATATATATATAACAACTTGGGTTATTTTATTTCTAATACACCATGTAGCCGAAAACGAGGCGGAGCGTCGTGATTTCCATGGGTGCACGGGGCATATTGTGTCAAACTACTTGGAATGAGTGTTACTGTAGTAGTGTATTGTTGAATCATATAATGTGATAGAAAGAACGTTGATATATATATACTGCAGAACTGATTGAGAATTTCTAATGAGCTGAATAAAGTTATTTTATGTCGTCGTTGATTGTAGGTTGTGCAAGTCGTCGTTGAAGGAGCAGCCGATGCATCCGTCGAACCCGAGCAAGAGACATCGAGAGAGACTGAACTCAGAGTTGGAACTGTTGGCCAGTCTGCTGCCGTTCGAAGAGGGGGTCGTCTCAAAGCTCGACAAGCTTTCCATTCTTAGACTGGCTGTCAGCTACCTAAGGATTAAAAGCCATTTCCAAGGTATGCAGTCATCGACAGGCAGCTTTAATCTCTCTGATAAAGTAGCATATAATTATAGGTTAGTTGTAATCAATGCATTCCGTAATCCATTGCAACCAACAGCTGCAAACGTTCATTCATATTTTCTGTGTCGTTTCCTCAATGACTCATCTTGCAAGTGTCTGCTTTAGATATTTAGACTCAACAACTTTCTACCGATGAAAGTCTGTGTAACCACGCAAACCTATTACACAACAATTTAAGCCATGTATGCAAATTATGTTAAATTGCATCTATAGGCTATCACTTGGCTGCATTAAATTTCAGATCTTTGTCAGACCATTGTTATAGTTTTTGAGGAAGCTACAAGTCTCTTCTGTTTTCGATTTATTGCTGTCACAATTTAGACTTATTTTCATATATAGGCCTATGAATGGCACAGGTTCTATCCTATATAGAACGTCTCTATTCACACGCAAATCTTGCGGGCTTTGTAGGGTACAAAATCCCACATGATTTCACTACATGCAGTCCAGACCGTTAGCAACATCATTCTTGATTGACAAAATAGCTAGGCCTAAGATATAGTAACCCGTTCTTGAAGCATGGTTGATTGCGATCGCGGATAGATTGATTTAGAGAAACATTTTGACTTTTCTTTTGCTCTTTTTATATTTACTTCCAAATCGCGACATCTTTTTGGTGGCATAAACCCTTTCAATTAAAACAATTAATTAATAGAACAATTTAAATAAAGGAGAAAGTGTGAAAGCCAAATTGGTCGTATATTATAAGACCTAAAACATATTGATTTAAAGACAGCAGAAAGATGCGCGTGTATACAATATACATGTTACCATGCAGTTGGCAACAAAAGCGTATCAATGGAGATTGGAGAGAGATGATTGAAATGTGCAGCACCAATGAAGACTCAAAATCGTTCAAGCATTTATCAGACACGCTCAACATTTAGACACAAATAACTTTTAATAACAGAGTGCTAGACACTAATTGACTCAGTGGGTTCTTTCAAATTAATAACATACGGGGACTTGTAAGATTTCTCAGAATAAAAGGCAAGTTACCAGACAAAGACTTAGATCGATGGTCACGTCAAATTACGGACCTTTATCTAAATTATGGATTATTGAAGAGACAGCCTATAATACTATAGGCTACGTTTAGTATAGAAACTCGTCACCGTATGACTCTTCTTGCATGGCCAACAATGATATTGCTGCATTCCTGGAAAATTAAATTCTGCATGTATACAGGATATATTATACAATAGCTGTGATTCGTTTTATCTTTAATTGACTGCCATCAGGCCTATTGGTGCTTAAGCGACAAACGCGTTGTGAAACTTACCAGAGTAAAAAACTTATGGCCAGCAGCGCGGGGCCCCCAGACGACTGCCTCGTGCGCCTTGACCAAATGCCAAATGCCTGCTTAGAACTACTTCATGAATATAAGTAAAAGAACGGTTGAACAGATCGTTACTGACTTTAAGGCATAAAAAGAGGAACGAGGCGAATTATTATCATTACTGTGGTCAGCGACGTTTCTGCAGCTGGTCTTTCATGCGATGGTCATCGTCCATCGAGATGCACTTTGACACACAATGGACAAATAGGTTGGTCGCGTGACTGACCAGCAGTCAACTCTATACGACTCAACAGCAGCAGCCATGCAGCCTTCATCGACTGGAGCTGCAGCTGGTCTTTAGGTGGTCGGGTGTAGATAATCCAGACCACATCCACCCACACAGCTTCCTCGCATCACCCCACCCACCCACCTATACTCACCCACCCACCTATACCCACCCACCTATATCCACCCACCTATACCCACCCACCCACCTATACCCACCCACCCACCTATACCCACCCACCTTCCTTAACCCTCCCCTTTGCATCCGATCCACATTCAACCAACACAATAAAGATTAAACGACGGCACATTAGCCGCAAATTCTGCCCTCTGCACCTATATATAGACCATATATATATATATATATATATAATTATATAGAGAGTCTACAATGTATATTATACATACAATGTGTGCATATGATATATAATTATATATATGCATTATATACATGTGTGTATATATATATGCATAATTATCTGCATACATTGCATATAGAATTATAAATGCATGGTTATACTTAAACGGAATTCTTTAAAGCTTTGATGCATGCAGGCTACGAGCGCTCTGTACGTCATCCTGCTCGATCCGTTCAAGTCTCTGGTCGATTCTGTTTTTATATATTGCATCGGAATGATGAATGTGCAAGATGGTGCGCAAGTTCAGATTGATTTTTAAAAGGTCATTCTGGTAAATCTGAGGGGAGACAGAGACTGAGACAGAGACAGACAGAGAGAGACAGAGACAGACAGACAGACAGAAGACAGACAGTGACAGAGAGATAGAGAGAGGGAGAGAGAGAGAGAGAGAGAGAGAGAGAGAGAGAGAGTGAGAGAGATACAGAGAGAGAGAGAGAGAGAGAGAGAGAGAGAGAGAGAGAGAGAGAGAGAGAGAGAGAGAGAGAGAGAGAGAGAGAGTGAGAGAGAGAGAGACAGAGAGAGAGAGAGAGAGAGAGAGAGAGAGAGAGAGAGAGAGAGAAAGATAGAGAGAAAGATATATATAGAGAGAGAGTGCTCCATGCATTCTTAAACTTGCTGTTAGTTGCCTGAGGATAAAAATCCATTTTCAAGGTATACCCTATACAATACATTGTATACAACGCCCGACAGTCTTTAATCTCTCTGTGCAGTCACAAATTTTTCTGTTGTATTAAATGTGTTATTCATTTACATAGATATTTAGATAGATACATGTCATGAGCAGAGATTGAAAAAGTCGTAAAGGACTGTGTATCATGAGAACGCTATAGAACTTGGTTCAATTCACACTGCATGCAGAAGGTTCTCTTGCCTTTAACTTTCCTTTGCCTCACCAATCCGTGTGGTTGAGGTGTAAGCATTTTATTCATTCATTCATTATATGCATTTATGTAGCGCCTCTTCAAGGGGCTACTCAGAGGCACTCCCAACCTCAGCGCGGCCAAGTAAAACTGTCTTAAGATGAGAGAGGAAAGTCTGAGAAGGTGCATGTAGGTCTATAGACCTACAACTTATTGGGCTTATAAATGTTCACACGATGTTCCGATAAAGCTAAAATGCTATGGTCTGATATGTCACCGCCTTTTCAGAAGAATTGTCAAATATTTTACTGAGTTTGAGCCATTATCTCTGTGACACATAATTTTTATACAGTCGACTGTCGCCTCGATAGTTGAAAGCGACAATTCTAATCTAGAATGTCCAGGATGTCGAGTTTAGAGAATTTGCAAATGGTAGAAAATTTTAGTAAAGTTTGGCTCGCGTCTTAATCAAAATGAAAATAAAGCAGCGTCATCAGCGAATGACTAAGATAAAGGAAGCTAAGTTTAGATTCGGTTCTCTTATAGACCTATATTCCAGCTTTAGATGTTGCGGACATTGAAGAACGAAATCACAAATCGCTCCACACCGGAAGTAAATAAGTAAGTCTGTCTTCATCAAGTGAATGAAAATTGTTTAAGCTGACATCTGATGGCGGATTCAAAACATTGTCTGAAGGAAAGATGACAATCCTTATACATGTGAGTTTATAAGCAGGTAATTCGACTTTGCCTCGTCTGCGTTAACTTTAGCTTCCATGCACGAATTGTCATGGCTTGGTGCTGCGTTGTAAAGACCGGAAACGTCCAAAGTCCAGCATCAAAAGACAGAGAGACAGAGAGACAGAGACAGATAGAGACAGACAGTGAAATTATCAGAAAATCGTTTCTATATGATTTCTAGATGAAACACTTAATTTTCGTCGTCACCAATCGAATTACGTCACCGCTTCTGACGTATTTATAGACCTGCGATTGATTTGATCCAAGCGGTATCATGGGGTGCTGACTATATCGTCTAATCTAATAACGGATTTGCCTTCGTCCGTCCGATGGCTCGACAGACCACAGACAGCGTAAATTACCGTAAGCCGGTTGGAATCTCCATTGTGAAAGACCCAACGGGGAACCAGATTATTGCTCAGACTGCTCCCAGTTGACGAACCTGAGCAACCTTTTCGATCGTCATGCAATCGTCATGCATGCTTCAGAATGATTACAACAAATTGCACCGAGTTGTGTATGAGTTGAGGGCCATGGATGCAGAATCCACACATGCACGTCTAAGCGGAGACTAAAGACCGCGACATCTGAGATGAGACGGGAAACAGGTTCTTAAATTCTCAGTTCGAAGCTAAGTGCAGCTTTGTAAACCTTCGGAATGACAGTATAGGTCCATATGTCTAACTGTGATTCCGCTTGAAAACTCGTACATGTATCTATTATAATAATTGCATACATTTATACAGCACCTCTCACAGTGAACACCAATCAGAGTGTGAAGGACTCAGAGAAAAGAACTGATTCTGAGCAGTGATATTTTACTTCAGCAAATAATTTTCGTTTTACTTCTATTTCAGTTCGGACATATACTCAATTTCAGTTCTAGTTCAATTACAGTTCTTCAAAAAATTTCAGTTATACTTCAATTTCAGTTTTTACAATAATTTCAGTTCTCAATTGAGTTCTTGCATTTAAATAATTTCAGTTTTACTTCTTTATAGGCCTAGAACTTGCTTCAAATTAAACCACGTTCGAGCATTTTCATTATCGATATGCTTCTTAATTAGAACCTCCTATTTTCACCGACATTAGCGGACAGTTTATTTTCCCCGTGCACCTATTAGAAGTCTTCACCCAGAAAAAATTGTTTCTTCTATAAGTTTGAAAAGCCAGATCTTCAGCATCTTCTGCAAGTGGGGCAGTGCTGCCGTAGACTTGTCTTCTTTCCCTCCAGTAATAATTATGCGTAAGTTTTACTATAAAAACCAAGCAATTTGAACTCCAGATCTAGTTTGCATAATTTCCTGAAAATTTTAATTGGCATTAGTTGTTGGATGGCACCAATCCGCTAACATGTTTACAATATATCTAATCACATCCCCTTATCATATTCCATTGAATTGGTCGACCACGTTACATTTTTTTACACATTTATGCACCGGTTGTGCTTTATCCGTTGGGAAGCCACTGACTTGAATCAGTCACATGCAAGTTTCGGACTAAACTTGAATAGCCTATATTTAATTATTTATTAGCATTCTGTGTGCGCTTATTCACTGTAGAAGACAAATTAAATTGCTGAAAAATTTATCAGAAACATCTGGAAACGTCCGTTTTAGAGTACAAGCGTTGCATGGTTAGGCTATAGGCCTCTTTGCCTGCTTCGTTCCCCTAGGCCTATTTAAACAATCCATTACATGATTTTTTTCATTTAGCCCAGCGAGCAAGCTGCACGAAGTTATCAGGATTGAAATATTTGCACTCCAGTATTCAAAGTGATTTTTCACATAACCACATTCTTATCATGAAGTTGAAAATTATTAACTTGCAGAAAGGGTTAAAATACAAAAGACCATAATAAATTGCACACGGAAGCACATGCTAAGTCAAAGATACCAAAGTTTTAAGAGTCAGAAAGTAAATGCGCCTTTTGGATGTGAACTCAGCTGCTTAGAAAAGGCTATGTGCTAAAATTTCCAATTTTGTCATAATTTCCGTTCTAAAATTAATTTTCGTTTTTATTCAAATTTTCGTTCACTGTGCTTAATTTCAGTTCTAATTCAGTTTTCGTTCTCAAAATAATTTCAGTTACAGTTAAAGTTATACTGAACGGAAATCAATATTTTCAGTTCTAATTTTACTTATCGTTAATGAAAATATCACTGATTCTGAGACAGCGGAAAGATGTGCTGCATGGGGGTGTGCCATGCATGCATGCAGATAATAATAATAACAACGTGTCAATGCCGCAGAGAGTTGATTACAAAGTGCATGCACAACCAATGAAGGCTGACACTCAAGTTTTGGCGAAAGTCGTCGTTGGTCTTGTTTGTTTGTATGTGCACTTGTTATAGCGCCCCTTCAAGCTCCCTTCTACTCAGAGGCGCTCCCGAATGCAGAGCGGACACTGCATCGGAATTTCACGCCGAAGCGCTGAGCAATTGTGAGTGAAGGACTTGCCCAAGGTTCTTACGCGGCGAGGTGGATTCGAACCTCGAACCTTCCGGCTTCAAGGCAACGACGCCACCACTACACCACCACGCCCCACAGATAGATATGGTCGTGGAAACAAGAAATCATGTTGCAGTAATCAATACGGGTGTGGACGAAGGCAGAGGAAGTTAATAATTAAATAATGGGAAAGAAATAAAGAAATATTGCTAGAAAATGAAGGTTTTTTGCTCATGGCTTTGCATAATATAACTCCACTTTGCTGTGTGAACTATGATTACATGTATATAGATATACTGTGTTTTATTGTGTTGCATTGAACTGCGTTGTATTTTTGAGAATAATTGCAATAAGATGACATGAGCTGGCCAAACATAATTAGCACTTTCTTAGTTTGATTGAAAATTTAGGATCTAGAATTCCAGTTGACAATAGGTTTAGCTCTCTTCTTCTCTCATGCGCGATTATACAATCGGATACAAAAACTGTTGTTTTCAAAATACGTTCTGCCATTCTGTCGCCGCTTTAAGTTCTTCTTGTCTGTGCTCCAAATGTTTTGCTCAATTTTGACTCACTTTGTAGAATCGCTCTGTAAATCGTCAATAAGTAGGCCTATATGTAGTGCTGTACACAGTGTGCATGTATTATGTGAGTATATGTTCGGTTCGCTTTGAGGTAATGACGTACTGCACTCGATGCGATTTAGTGGTGCTGTAATTGTATTATAATTGTATTGTGTAATTTGTGTTTGACGATGGTCATCGATAGATGTCAGTCGTCAGATGAAGTAAGTAAGCACGAGAGTTCGTCACATATCGCATGTAACGCATGTGACAACATGCGCTGATATAGCATATGCATGGAAGATATATGCAATCAGATATGGCATTATAGTTATGTCTTTAACAAGGCTATATATAATATATATATATATACTTCATCAGCTAAATTGTTTTGCTTTTCTTTTATGACAAAACTGATTCTGTAATAATGTTCTAAGTTGACTTCCAAGTTTAAAGCTTCCTTACAGGCGATTCCAGAATTCTAATATCTATATACGATGAATGATATGGTAAAAGTTGATTGTCTTATTTGCACAGCGAATCGGATATCGGTTGCCTACTCTGAATGGGATTTTCTTTTCACTGTTCCTGGTACCATTTGTGTTGCGATCGAGTTAGAATCTTAGTTGAATTTAGTCCTACTAGAATTTTAGAATGCGTGTGCACTCATAGAGAAAATATGAAGAGTGTGAAAAGTTTCAGATAGTTTAACAAAACAAAATTTCATGAATTTAAGGTGCCTAAAATATGCTTTCAAAGCCTCAAGTATAATATTAGAGTTAGAGTTTGAACCTTATAGAATTTAGAAACATGTAGATGTGCGTCATCATTGAAGTGGATTAATGTCTAGCCATATATTATAATTATAATGTCTAATAAACAAAAGAGGTTTAATGTGTTTAATGTAATAAAACGACGTATTTATATAGCGCCTTTATTAGAGAGACTCGTCTGCAGAGGCACCATCGACCTAACGACGACGAATGGTCAATAGATTATAGAAGAGAGCGAATGGCTTTCAAAAGCTTAGACGGAAAAATGTAAATAAAGACGGAGAAGATCGGCAGTCGCAATTTTTCAGAAGTTAACACAACCACAGCAAAACTTCTGTGGATTTTCTGGTTTATAGGACCAACCATGGTCATGACCCTGGGCAGTGGGCCACAACCAGGTCACGACTCTGGGCACATGTAGAGCAAAAGAAATCTACGCTAAGGAATTGATTACACCAAGACACACAACTCCTAAGTCAAAGAAGTGGAGAGGCGCCAGAGGTATATTTAGGGGGCCAATCCGGCCATGCCCACCCCCCATTTAGAAATTTCTTTATTATTGACCAGGTATGACTCGGAAAATTGACGTGCCCCCCCCCCATGAGTAACTCGTAGGCCCTCCCCACATCCACGAAGTCTGTACACGAGGTCCGTACGACTAAAAAATAAACTAAAAAAGCACGCGACTATTATATATAATATATAATATGATTAAATGAGTCTAAGCATATAATATTATACTTGCATGTATACGAATGTATGTGAGCAAAATTATAATATGCAAGTATGTGCATGCATGCATAATATGAGATGTGGTGCAGTTGACGAAGTATACCTGAGTATGTTTTGGCGCCAAATGCATAAAGGGTGTATAAGCGGTGGATGGAATGGTGCCTGGGAGTTATAAGGAGATGTCACGACCTCCGGCGGTCACCCTCTGCATACATCGGCGGGAGATCGAAGAGCGAATCTCCTCTTCTGCTCGCGCAGGTGCAAACTAGTGATAATTAGCTGTTGTATTAATCCGTCTGATTATATTAATCCACTCTTCTTTAGCCCTTACTCAGATCATCGGCACATATGCGGCTATAGACATAAGCCAAGCAGCACTCGAGTCTTCTGAGGCAGACGCATTATATGGTAGTCTCATCCATCTTTCACCTGATGCATGTCTAGATTCTTAATCGATTCTTTACACTTGTATGTATACGTGGATGTACGTGTATGTGTGTTTGTGTGTTTGTGTGTGTGTGTTTGTGTGTTTGTGTGTTTGTGTGTTTGTGTGTTTGTGCGCGTGCGCGTGCGTGCGTGTGCTGAGTATATATCGACGGTTGCAATCAATGGTTTAATATCTGTGGTGTGGATTCGTGTCGATTTGTCATTTCTGAGGAGACGGATGGACGTATGGATGGATGGATTGCGGTTGGTTTATTTCGTGTATAACGAAGATGAAGGGGTGGTCAGAAAATCATTTCCGGATTATTGTCGGAGATGATGTGAAACGGGTGTCCTGGTTGGCACCCATTAGGCGTCGTTTAATTAACGACCCAGTCTGGGTTCAGCTGACAACACGGCCGCCGCTCCTGTCCAGATCGCTCCCCGTCGAAGATCGTGTGCGCCGTACTCATATACGCCGCCGCCGCCGCCGCTGCGGCATATGGCCCCGTGACGCGCGGCGATCTCCAGCCTCCTTTGTGCGCCTACGATAAGCCGTACTACTACGTCGCCGATGATCTGAATTCATTAATTACGTCTTGATGGCGGCATTATGGACGGTCGTTTCAGTCATAATTAGACGGAAAATGACGACATACACGCGGTCTCAAGAAGTTCTTTAGTATTACATCAAACATGCAAAGACTTCGTTGAACTTCGGCGGAAACCTTCACAATATAATTATGACAATATCCATCGTATGCGTCCGATACTTATTCTGCTAATTCCATAACGGTTCACTCTCTAACGGCTCACTCTCTAACGGTTCTCTCTAACAGTTCACTCTTTAACGGTTCACTCTTTAACGGTTCATTTT
Organism: Lumbricus terrestris; assembly: GCA_949752735.1. Classification (NCBI taxonomy): domain Eukaryota; kingdom Metazoa; phylum Annelida; class Clitellata; order Crassiclitellata; family Lumbricidae; genus Lumbricus; species Lumbricus terrestris. The sequence goes on from OX457038.1 coordinate 20,955,355, forward strand.
TTAACAGTTCACTCTTTAACGGTTCACTCTCTAACGGTTCACTCTTTATATTGGCTCGTTTTGAAAGAGCTAGTTCGTTAATGCTTCACTCAGAACGATTCTTTCGCAAACGGTTCATTCTCAAATGGTTAATTTTCTTTCCTTTTTCTTTTTATTGGTCAAGAATAAGAATTTTCAAGTAGGCCTACTTCCAATTTTTAACGCACAAGAATTGTTCATCATTGGGCATAATAGGTAGACATGAAACCCGTTGTTAAGAGGTCATTTATTATTGAACGAATTAAGTTCTGAGAATAGAACGATGCTGCAATCATTGCTACAAGTCTAAATTGGACAGTCTTCATGTATATAAACCATTTTCGGCATTGAACAGGAAACACTGCAACAATCTTTGACTTAACTGAACTCGAATAAACAAAACTAATGCATGACAGTAACCTTGCCTTCGAACTTAGTCCTTACCTTAGACCTTAGTCCTTACCTTAGACCTTAGTCCTTACCTTAGACCTTAGTCCTCACCTTAGACACTTATAGCCCTTCCCGTGCAGGACTGCATATCGGGCAACGAAACTTCTCCATTATAATAGTTTTCCTTGCAGGTAAGCAATTTCTATTGAACAGCATTAATTTTAGTAGAGGCGCTGGTCTGTACACATTACATAACAAAATATGGGATTTCGGAATCTCGGTTAATCGTGTTATATACATGGAGTGAAGTTGTCATAGATATGTAGTGGAGATAGTATAATATGACATGCATGCGACTATAAAGATATACGACAAGTTAGAAAAATGATGCATGCCAATCTGCGATAGGAAAAGATTTCGTGATCAACTGTTCACGGAATGAGCATGCATTTTTTGTATTGTATTTTATTTTATATGACTATTTAGAAAATATTTATTTTATATGACCATTTAGAAAACATTTATTTTATATGACCATTTAGAAAATATTTATTTGATATGACCATTTAGAACATATTTATTTTATATGACCATTTAGAAAATATTTATTTTTTACGACCACTTAGAAAATATTTATTTTATATGACCATTTAGAACATATTTATTTTATATGACCATTTAGAAAATATTTATTTTACATCAAAATTTAGAAAATATTTATTTTATATGACCATTTAGAACATATTTATTTTATATGACCATTTAGAAAATATTTATTTTATTCTATACGACCATTTAGAAAATAGTTATTTTATATGACCATTTAGAAAATATTTATTTTATATGACCATTTAGAAAATATTTATTTTATATGACCATTTAGAAAATATTTATTTTATATGACCATTTAGAAAATATTTATTTTATATGACCATTTAGAAAATATTTATTTTATTCTATACGACCATTTAGAAAATATTTATTTTATATGACCATTTAGAAAATATTTATTTTATATGACCATTTAGAAAATATTTATTTTATATGACCATTTTTGAAGCACGTCTTTCATGAAACGCTTCCAGTGCGATCGACCAAGAAAGAAAATGCATTTGACCTGAGGCGAGAGAAAGATGATGAAAGACTACGAGAGAGAGAGAGAGAGAGAGAGAGAGAGAGAGAGAGAGAGAGAGAGAGAGAGAGAGAGAGAGAGAGAGAGAGAGAGAGAGAGAGAGAGAGAGAGAGAGAGAGAGAGAGAGAGAGAGAGAGAGAGAGAGCTGCAGTGCAGTTCTGACACTTTCGATGCTAAAAGATTCAATTCTATCATCTGTGTGCAACTATATAATTATGTACAGAGGAGCTATCATCGGTTTTTTGGATGTCAAAGAACCAAAAATGTTAACGTGGCCTGAGATGCCCGAAATCCGTTTTTTCCCCACTTTTGTCTGCTCATGTTCTGCTTCAGTGATTGAATGGGTCATAGGCTAGATCAGAACACCAGCAAAAACACTGTTGTATATATAACGCATCGAAGGTTGCTCGTTGCACAACGAGCAACGGACACAGGAAATAATACACTCGTCTTCAGCTAAAACATTTCCTTATATAGAATGATCCTCATTCTCAAGAGTTGTATTCAACTGCATTAGATCTATGACAATGAATTAGGATTTATGGAAGCGATATTTTGACTGTGCAACTGCAGCGTCATATATGATGTCTGCATCAACTGTTGGTCGTCTGCTTCCGGCTGATAATCGAGCGATTCGATTGTCTGTTAATTGCCACAGATGACGTCACATCCGGTGGGAATCATTATCATCCATTCCTCCCATACATACGCTGACATGCGTGACCGCATTAGAAGCGATCACAGATATTTCTTGACCCATGTGTCGTATTATATACAGGGTGCGCCAAAAAAAGACCCCCAATAGGTTTTTTGTCAATATCTTGGCCAGAAGTAAGAATTTGGAAGTGAAATTTCACAGGCTTAAAGACAATTCATATTTACACATGATGGCCAGATTTTATAACAATATTTCAAACACAACAAAAGTTACACCACTTTTAGTGAGGCCACTCCCCCCCCGTTTTTGACGATTCAAAAACGAAACGCAAAAAATTAGGTTTTTTGCTAATATCTTGGCCAAAAGGAAGAATACCGAAGTGAAATTTTACAGGCATAAAGACAATTCATATCTGCACATGGTGCTCAGATTTCATAAAAATATTTCAAACAGGACAAAAGCTATACCACTTTTAGTGAGGCCACCCACCGTTTTTTGACGATTCAAAAACGAAACACAACAAAAAGCAACAAAAACACGATTTTATTAAGTCTCATCGCAAATAACTGTTGTCAAATGAACTTGGTAGTGCTTCACATCTTGTGTTCAATGTGCCCACCACAAGTGCCAAAACTTCTTTTGAGTCTCTTTGCAAAGTTCTTGATGGACCTGACAGATTCTTGATTAATCTGACAGATTCCTTATTTGTGGCGCCACACACCGAAATGAGCATTAAGTCGGAGATTACACATCAGAGATATTAGAGAAATAGTAGTTTTTGATTTTTTAATATTTTGTAAAAAAAATGTAATAAAAAAATTTTTGGAAAACAATTTTTGAACCTTTTTTCAAAAGACAAGTAGCCAAGCTATTTTAATGCTCTTGCTTTGCAAAATTTTTTTATAAATTAATTTAATTTAATTAATCAATTAATTTAATTAAATCACCTTTTCCCTTGTATCTTCGGCTAGGATTAAGCTAGAGCAATAATTTTTGGGTCATTTTGACGCCTGAGACAAGGCCTTTGAAACGATGCATCAAACGCAATATGTTGCAAAATCACCTTAATGCTCATTTCGGTGTGCGGCGCCACATTTACCAATTTGACTGTCATCTTGCTAAGTGACTTCTTAGTGTCGCGCAGCTACGCTGGTACCCTGTTTCTGTTTTAAATAGTAATAGCAATGATCATCTGGCATTATTAAGGCTATTTGATACCAATTATATGAGATGAAAAAAATCGTGTTTTTGTTATTTTTTTGTTGTGTTTCGTTTTTGAATCGTCAAAAAACGGTGGATGACCTCCCTAAAAGTGGTATAACTTTTGTTCTGTTTGAAATATTTTGATGGAATCTGACCACCATGTGCAGATATGAATTGTCTTTAAGCCTGTAAAATTTCATTACGATATTCTTACTTGTGGCCAAGAAATTGGCCAGAATAATTAGATTGGTTTTTTGTTACTTTTTGTTGCGTCGCGTTTTTGAATCGTCAAAAAACGGTGGGTGGCCTCACTAAAAGTGGTGTAACGTTTGCTGTGTTTGAAATATTTTGATGAAATCTGGCCGTAATGTGTAAATATGAGTTGTCTATAAACCTGTAAAATTTCATTTCAAAATTCTTACTTTTGGCCAAGATATTGGCAAAAAACCTCTTTTTTTGGCGCACCCTGTATATAGATCTACCTCTTCCAGGTTAATTGACCGTTTACTTTAAATCCAGATTTCTGTGACATATAATACGCGGAGTGAACCTTCAGTCCAATTACGACTTCGTTTTTAAATGAGTTATATATCAGGGAATATATAGTGGCTTATTTAACGTTTTAAAAACAAAGATTTTAGGGAGAGGCACTTGCTTCTATTTACAGTTCTTCGCATTATAAGCATGTCGACTCTTCCTCTGTGAAATGTACGTCGTGATCACAAATAAATCAATAACGGAGCAAGTACTGAAACGAAAATCGAAAGTCAAGTGGGATTGAAAATGTAGTATATGTTAAACATAAATTTAAAAAACTGGCAATGATGTAGATTTTACGCTATAGAACCACAAAAAGTAATATATTATGCTGAATAAGTTGTTTTCTGTTAATCTGTTTGTCACATAACTTTAGTTGGATAACCATTCCTGTATAGGCATATAGCCTAGTTAATTGTTACCTGCATGGAAACACAACAAATCGCGTTATTTCTACAGTTTCAATACAGTTAATATATTTCTACGAGCACCAAATTGATATATCGTAATCATGAGTGCCATAAATTAGGCCTATGCTTCTCTCTAATCAATGACCAGTGTCGTTACTGAATTTTGCCGTATCCTTTTTAATTCGTTCATTTTGTGCAGATCTACAATCTATGTCACTGATGACACCATGCAACATTGGCACCATGCATAGAAAAGCAAACAACCATTGAAATTAGATTTATGTTTTGCATGAAGTATTCGCAGGTGGTCATCCGACGTGATTGCAACTGTCTGTCAGCGCATTGCCAACGCCCGCCCTCCTCGCCCTGAATCTGATGCGTTTACAACCAGATCGGTTGACGGCGATGATATAAAAACTGTCTAAACAAAGAATAAAGAAGGCAGAAAAACGATCTCGTTTTTATGTCGAGATCTCATTTAAGCAGCGATTTGGTCGACGACGCGGCTGAAGTCATAAAACAAACCTAGGAAATGAAGCCAACGTATGACACTGCAGACATGAGTCGTTTGACTCATGAGTCGAATTCTTGGCTTACTGTATGTGCGTCTGTGTGTCTGTGTTTCTGCCTGTGTGTCTGTTTGTGTTCGTCCGTCCGTCCGTCTGCCTGCCTGCCTGTCTGTCTGTCTGTATGTATGTATGTCTGTCTGTCCGTCCGTCCGTCCGTCCGTCTGTCTATCTGTCTGTCTGTCTGTCTGCCTGTCTGTGTGTCTGTCTGCCTACCTGCGTGTCTGTCCGTCCATCCGTCCGTCCGTCTGTCTGTCTGTCTGTCTGTCTGTATGTCTGTCTGTCTGTAGAGTTGACGATTAATCCATCAGAAGAGCAAAAACGGAACGACGACGACGTTTTGTGACAGTCGTCGTATTGTTGTAGTCAGTCGAGGTCATTGCGTGGTAGAGTTACAAGGCCATTACATTGCAAGCGTGACTGTGGTGGCGGTAGCGGTGGGGGAGCGGGGGTGCGCTAGTTACGATGGGGCACCACAGATGAGGGTGGAGCGTGCCGGCCTCGTGACTTGGGGCAATTGAAAAGCATGACAGATGGACGCTTTGAGAGTCCTTTCAAGTCGACGCGGAATTTATGAAGCGCCACCTGATTTAATATATACTGTACATTGCATATATATGTATGTATATCCTCTATACTCAGCAGTCATGCTCTATGTATATATAGAATATCTCCAATTCAATTGATTTGTACATATATATATATATATGTGTGTGTGTGTGTGTGTGTTCGATATAATCAAACTCCGTGTGTGGTGAACGGATACAATAGGCAAGTCTATTGAAATTGATTAGGAGCATGCGATCTATTATGATAAATCTATTCTGCTCTATCACAATAGATCAAATCCACCTGATCAGGTAATATATATACATATATATGTATCTTGATATATATATATATATATGCACATATATACAATACAATTATACATCTTGCGACTTTGAACGCAATGCCTAGTACTATATATACATGAATTGAGAATTAAGCTCAGTTTCTAGATTTTTTGCAGCTGAAACTGCCACGTGTCGGTCATCAAAGCGACTTTTGCCCTGCGGCTGCGACTACTGTCAAGTACAACTTCGATTAAGTCTCTAATTAATGGAATTAATTGCAGAACTTCTGTGCTGCAGATTTCTAGGCACAACAAGAATAACTGATGACGCTTTCGAATCCATGCATTGTCTTTCACCTCATCAGTTCTATAATTATCTAAAACACGAAACGTCGATAGGCCTATATTATTTTATTGACTAAATTTTGACGATGAGCAGTAACTGGGTAAATTGAATTGTATGCATGCGTTTATGTTATTGACTCGTTTGGTGATTAGTCTAAATTGAAGTTGTTGACAAAAGTTCTGGAATTAGTTTATTCAGTGAATGAAAGCATACTATCAACATCGTGCATTGTGCACCGTGTCTCAAATAAAACTGTGCAATATTGTTTGTCTGAACTTCGTCAAATTTCCACCAAGTTTAATAATTTTAGTAGGTTGATGCAAAATAGCTTACATTTTATGCTATTTATAAGTTGTCCACCTCACCTGACTCACATAGCCGCACTATATGTATACCTTGTTAAACACAGATATACCAATTTTTATATAACGCTTAAATTTTATTACTTGCAACAAACTATCTGACGACTGAATTAGCACACAGTAAAGTAAAATATTGTTTACTTAGCAGAGTTTAAAAAATTATTTACGACAGATCAGATAGCAAGGTAGCGCGCTGATATGAGTCAATTGAGGTGGAAAATTTATATATAGCATTTTTTTTATCTATTTTGCATTCTACCTATAGCAAAAGTTATTAAAACTGATGGAAAGTCGACGAATTCAATATCGCACAGTTTTATTTGAGACACGGTGTATACATAAGTTAAATGGTGAATATATTTAACTTGCTTAAACAAGACTTTGTATACGACTGAAATTTAGATATGAGCTATAGCTGCTAGCATGTTATATGAGACTCCTTAGTAAAGTTAAACAATCAATTGGTACTAAAACAATGTAAATGCATTGAGCTCTTATAGTGGAGTGAACGTTTATCTATATAGCTGGCCCTCTGTTTTGATGTTGAGGCGCATATAACAACGAGAATAACACATAACTTCGTCTGTGGCAACCTTCTTTTTGAACTCTTTTCAAGTTTACCGAAAATTCTATTTTGAAAATAACACTTATGGGTGCCTGCACATAGGGTAAGAGGGGCACTTCCCCCTGGAAATTTGACACCCATTTTTTGTACGTACTGCTTTTTATTTTATAATAAATTTATTCACTCTAAAGAAACTATTAATATGAAAAATTTAAGAAAGTGAATCGTATGTATTTACATTAAGAAACCTGTATAAAAAATTTCCTTGAATAATATGAAAAATTTCCTGCTTTGCATTTTTTCAACCTCTTCCTACCAAAAATTTAAGCGCGACTATCATGACTCTACTGCAAAACTGTCTGCGAGCATCCATGATAACGCTCCGATACCACCTTCGGCCTTATTCATTATATGATTCCTTCAGAAGCTCGTTATCAATATGTAGTTTAAAAACCAAAGCTCACAATACTGAATCCGACTTAACGTTATAAAGGACAATTTTCTATGATCCTGCTTGTATTTTTCAAATATGATAATCGTCAATGGTGCTATGACGATCACTTGATGCAAAGCAAAACTACGAAATGATACCTGTAACACAAAGGCTGAACATTATTGACTAACGAGGTGCATAATTTTGCAATAAATTTGCAGTTATGAATATCCTAGGTTACGCGCAGATGTTTATCAAATCATAGAGACGTCAGCTTGGAGTCAGCAGCTGACTGTCTGCTGTTTCTGCTTAGCTCAAACTCACATTCAGTTTCCTTAGGAACAAAGACCATTATAAAATCTTAGCAATGTTTCTATTATGATCTGGCATTGTTGATATATTATTTTCAGTGAGTTGCTTTACACGTTAATTTTATGTAAACAGCCACTGGTGTAGAGAATGGATTCGGGTAGAAATTGTGAGAAATATCGTAAGATGAAGTTATTGTCCTGCTGAAGTATTATAATGCTATTGACATATTGCCCTCTGCTTTAAAGTTCCCATGCTTCTCAGATTATAGCAGCCGAAAAACACAGCCACCCGTAGAAGTGTCAGTCGAGCGAAACATTCTTTCGCAGGCCTTCTTCCCACGTGTCAGCCGAGATAAACAGACAAAAGAGAGACAGAGAGAGACGGGTAGTCGGACAGAGCGAGACAGACAGAGAGTCGCTTGATCGGAGTAGGCGCGTGGCAATGCCTTCAGTCGACCATGTCGTCGTCGCCGTCGTCGACGTCAGAGGCGCAGATGGTCGCCCTTCCTTGTCAGTCACGATCCGATGCGTTGTTGACGTCGTTCGTCGTGCAAAATATCTTTTCATCTGGGAGTAAATTTCTGAGGAAGATTCAGAGATAATCAGACATACAAAATGATGCACAGGAACTGACATAGACAGACAGACAAACTTAGTGCGGCGTGTACGTGGTAATTTACCTGAGTCCATGAAGTGTTGGCAAAGTTAAAGCGCTTGTTTACAATTTGTTTCTGTTGCAATAATAAACAGCGATTGAGTAAGAAACGTAATGACGTGCAATGTAATGTAATGTAATGTAAAGTAATGTAATGTAATGTAATGTCGACAAATATCGCGATGTAGCATGTCGTTGCTTTGTGTCAATTAGTCGCAACAGATGAGATCGCATAAGATGACATGATTTCAGATTCATTTTCATCTACTACAGCCTTCATCTGCATGTAAGCACCATAAGATATTATTAGCAGAAGTTCTGTTTGTCTGGTTAACTGCTGCAGCCATTGCGAACGGAGGTCAATCGGTGCTCGACTGTCAACTGCATCGGAGACTTCATCATCGCATTCAACACAGTCAACATCTCAGCTATGAACGATTCATCGCAGACTCAGAGGCTGTCCATCAGGTCAGTGTATGATCCACGCACAGACACACGCAGACACACGCAGACACACGCAGACACACGCAGACACACGCAGACACACGCAGACCCACGCAGACACACGCAGACACACGCAGACACACGCAGACACACGCAGACACACGCAGACACACGCAGACGCACGCAGACGCACGCAGACGCACGCAGACGCACGCAGACGCACGCAGACGCACGCAGACGCACGCAGACGCACGCAGACGCACGCAGACGCACGCAGACGCACGCAGACGCACGCAGACGCACGCAGACGCACGCAGACACACGCAGACACATGCAGACGCACGCAGACGCACGCAGACGCACGCAGACGCACGCAGACGCACGCAGACGCACGCAGACACACGCAGACACACGCAGACACACGCAGACACACGCAACCACACGCAACCACACGCAGACACACGCAGACACATGCAACCACACGCAACCACACGCAACCACACGCAGACACACGCAGACACACGCAGACACACGACGCTGCTTAGTTATGCTTTTGCCAGCTGACAGTTGTACGAATCTTTACTAGTCCTATAAGCTTATACGAGATGGTGGGCGGTTAAATTTACGCCGTGGGCCTATAGATCTATACCAAGTAGGCTACGCTACACGACAGAAGTCTGGTTATTAACTTTCATATGCGCAGCTGATATCTTTAATAAAAATATTAATCTTCGTTTATTTTCAGCTGGTTTTAGTTAACTGCAACTACAGAGTCAACATCATTTTGATCGAAAGCGGCAAATAACATTTAATAAAAGTCGTATTTAAGGAAGTTGGATTTCGATGAGCAAAACTCTTTATATACTAAAAAATATATAATAGCATATTATACATAATCATAGCAATGTATGTGATGAAAACTATCATCAGACTTATAAACAGTATTTAGAACAACTTTTGAACCACGCAGTCTGTGACGCAGAACGAATGCATAATCTATAGGCATGACAAATTCTTCTGAAGCAACCGTTGTTGCTGATGTTGTCTTGTTGTTTCAGGCGTTGAGTGGATTTCTCATCATCATAACATGCGATGGTGAGGTCTTCTATGCGTCCGATAATGTCGAACAGTATCTTGGCTTTCACCAGGTGAGTCAACCGTGTCTAACGCCGTATCATTTATATAGATGATATATCTCACTCTTTGTTTCAATGCAGGTGTTGTCATTATTATTATTATTGTCATTATTATTATTATTATGCTGTTTCATCTGAAGGGCTTACCTTCTCTCTGCTTTCATCAGATGAGTTCATCTCCGCTATTTCACTAAACATGTAGCAGGTGAAAAATGATTCCAACTGCTTGAAGCTGTGGCTAATTGTAATAAATGCTTTTCGTCAGCTATAGTTACGTAGTCCACGCTCCTCGTGATTTACCTTTGGAGATGGGTGAGGTCTATTCAGTTAAGCGCCAGTCTGACGCCAGTGATCGCCCCCTGGGGAAATAACGGAGGCAGGTGATGATGATGAAGGTTTAGCAACATAAATGGTGCACTGGCTGAGCTCTTCGGACTTGTTATTTGAAAGAGCGCTGCATCAAGTTTTTAATAAATGACTGAATATAGCGACGTTGCTTTGTCTCGCGTTGTCAGCTCTAGTTGTTGGGACGTCTGTCCGTATACGACGCTTTGCATGGCTGATCTGTTTACGACGTCATATGGATGGACTGCGAAAACAGCATTGACCCGGCAACCGATTCGGACCCGACATGTCTGCTGATTTTGTTTTGACTAAGCGCCTCTAAATAAAACAGCTTCCAACGTCTTAGCTCTCCGAATGTATAAAACTGCAACTACGATTACGATTATGTTCATCATAATTATAGTGTGATATGTTATACAAAATGATGTGCGTACAGCGTCATCATCGTCGTCATCGTCATCGTCATCGTCATCATGTCATCGTCGTCATCATCATCGTCGCCATCGTCATCATCGTCATCGTCATCGTCGTCATCGTCACCGTCATCATCGTCGTCATCATCATCATCATCATCATCATCGTCGTCATCGTCATCGTCGTCATCGTGTTCTCTGTTGGCCAGTGCTTGCGTTTAAGTTTGCGTTGTGTCTTTCAGTCTGACGTCATTCACCAGTGTGCCCTGGAGTTCATCCATTCGGAGGATAGAGATACTTTTAAGTCGCAGTTGGACTGGAAGCATCAGCTGACAACGGCAGATGGCGCTGATGCTGCTGCTGCTGCGGCTGCTGCGGCTGCAGGCGGCGAAATGACGCTCGACCAGATCTTCCAGCCAGGTGAGAATAATACAAGTGGCGAGACATTGGTCTTCTTGTATGTGCCATGGCACCTTTCGTTGTCTCAAAATCAGGCGCTACAGAGATAATATGTTTTTATATATGCAATAGCGGTACATCTGCGGAACTGAATTGACTCCAGTCATAACCTATAGTCCCCAATATTGTGCAATGACACGGGTAGGCTACTTGCGCATTTCCATCTAAAACTATAAAGGCGAAACTTTTCCAATGTTTGCGAACAATTTTCTTCTTATCCACCCGACCGATTTTTCCCAATATTTACAAAAATACTTTTTAGGACCCCTTAACAAATATAGGGGGGTTCGCGATCCAAAAATCTTACCTTTGCCGAATTTGAAACATTTAATTTTTAATAATCCGACGAAAGCTAATATAGTGCAGTATTTAAGATTGGTCGCCGGATCGCTTTCAAAGATCCCATAGATTTATGACGTCATCACTTCTTTACTTCGCTTTAGGCGGCCGATTTTATAGCGCGCGCCTTCGCTAAATTATACTAAAAACACTGATAATAATATTATGAACGGTTGATCGCAAGACAATGACAATGGATACCGGTAATTAATATAGTACCGTGCCGTCGTACGTATACAGGCCATCTGGACATTACCGGTATTTAGGGCGGACGGGTTTAGGCAAAAGAACCAAAATTCGCCGGCAAATGCTGGCCACAACGGAGGATGACGAACCCGCCCCGCAGGGGCGGTTGCAATGGGAGCTGGGTTGGGGCGAAAAATCTACATTTCACCGACAACGCCAGGCACCCCAGGCCCAGGGCCCAGGCTGGGACCGGGTTGGGGCCGATGGAAGAAGGTGGGGTGAGAAAGGCTAAGTGGGAACGGGGTCAGCGTGGCTGTGGACCAAATATCGAAATTTCCCGGGCAACGCCGGGTAATTCAGCTAGTGATCTATAAATCATAAAATTATTGATGTTACTAGCTGCAGGGGTACCCGACGTTGCCCGAAAAATTTAGGATTCGCCCCGCTCCCGGCCAATTCCTTGCTTCCCCACCCTCACTTCACTTCATCCCATATCGTCGTTCCTACTCCCACCCCACTTATTTTCCCCATTCCACTCACTCCCCACCCTGCTCCACCCCATTCAGCCTAACCCAACCCCAACCTCATGACACTCCGACCTCCTAACCGATACGCCTCTCATGATATTTCCGTTTACGGGCAAACTGTTTTTCTGCCCACCCCCCACCCCCCAACAATACTCTGCCTCCACACAGCCCCTCCGGGACGAGATGTCTGTTGGGTGAAGCGAAGTGGCCCCTGTAACACTATAGCTGTCTAGCTGGAATGTTTCAGGTGAAAAACTGTGAAAGTATGGCAAGGGAATGGAAATTTATAGCGAAAATTAGGGTTTTGGCCCCACCCTGGCCCCCATGGTGGTAGAGATTCGACAACCCCTCGTTGAGGTGTCTCATGCCGAGACCTACACAGTAGCGAAGGTTTCGAGTGAAAAAGCTCAAAAACTGTGGAAATGGGGTCCAACAGACACACAGAATCTTCTCTTTATTTATAGACTACTAGCTGGGGTGCCCGGCGTTGCCCGGGAAATTTAGGATTCGATCCGCTCCGGCCACAACCCCACCACACAACACCCCACCACACTGCGACCTCTATACCAGTACGCCACCGGAGAAATTTGGGTTTGACGAAAATTTCCACCCCATCCCACCCCACCCCACCCCCTCCCCCCTCCCACCCCACCACCCCCACTCCACCCCACCCTACCTCCCACTCCATTCCCCTCCACCCCCCCACCCCTCCACCCCACCTCAACCCACTCCCTCACTCCACCCCACCCCAACCCCACCCCTCGACCCCTACGCCACCCCACCCCACCACCTCCACCTCCACCCCTCACCTCCATTTCACCCCTCCACTCCACTTTAGACACCTCTAAAACGGTTAAAATTACTGCTTTTATACGTGGCAAGCGAATGAAAATTTTTAGCGAAAATCAGTGTTTTTGACCCCCGCACGCTGGCCCCCCCTGGTGGTGGAGATTTGCCAACCACTGATCTGGGGGGTTCTGATGGACCTCTATCTAGGAAAAAATTTTAAAAATAGCTGTTTTTTTTAAATTGGGGGTTTCGCCCCCCACTCTGGCTCCCATGGTGGTAGAGAATCGCCAACCCCTCGCCTTTGCGTCTCGTGCCGAGACCTACACAGTAGTGAAGGTTTGGAGTGAAAAGCTCAAAAACTGTGAGCGTGCATTCTGGACAAAATCACATATATACAAACATACATACAAACATAGTCACATCCTTCCTTATAGATATAGATAGGTATTTGGATATAAATCACGATGCATGACGAACAAATCGAGGACGGTCACGATTGTGACAATGAATGTGCAATTACTACAGGTACCGGTAAGCTGATTCTAATCATTGTGCTGATGTATATCGACGTTGATCTTCCAGGTAACAACTCGTTGCTGCAGCGATGCTTCACGACCCGATTTCGGTGTCTGCTGGACAACGCATCAGGATTTATAGTAAGACATAATCCTACATCTTTAGTCTAAGGTCAATACATCGTCTGTTTAGAGTGCAAGGGTTCTAACTCCAAATTTTTCAAAAAGCGTTTTATTGTTTTATTTTATTGCTACCAATGTGATGCTTGAAATGTGCAAAGATTATATCGTTCTGAGTACAAATAACGAAACAGCAACTATTTGAATATTAGAGATATCTCCAATGACCTATTTGTGAAATGTGCAAAGGTTCTATCTACTCACGTGAGTAGATAGAACATTTGCACACTTCACAAATTCGCGTTAGAGCGATTATAGTTATTTATTCACGCAAAGAATGCTAACCGAAGGTGTGCAGAATACGTGATTAAAAATTATATCCTAGGAAAATCGTATCTTTCTTACAATCTGCAACATGTTGCTTTGGTCGGGAAAATTATTTTTAGCATAATAATTTTATTATTATAATAAAAAAAATTATTTTAATCAAGGAATTTTGATAAAGTTCTAAAATTAATACTCAATTATAATTCAATTATAAATGTTGTAAGCGACCACAAGCGTATTTAAGAGTGGCTTGTTATAGCGCATTTTTTAGCTTATTATTATTATTTCTGACTAACACAGGCAGAAACCACATTATTTTCATGTAATGGTTGATAATAATTTAAGAGATAATTATGAACCGCATATTTGAGTCGTTATAAAACGATCTATCTTCAGATCTAAAAATATTTTGGATTTGCGGAGGTTCTAGACATAGACTAGGCCTATCTCCCGTCATAAAGTTATCATTTTGCGTACTTTCTCTCACAAACATTTATTTTTCAGGTTCGGAGACACAAAATACTTAAAAGATTTCATCATTCCAACAAGGGGAAACGATCTATTTTCCAAAAATCCATAAATTATGAAGAAATAAATTATTATCTATCTTCAGATTCCGAAATATTTTGAAATGTGCAAAGGTTCTATCTACTCACGCCTTGCGTTAGAGCGATTATAGTTATTTATTCACGCAAAGAATGCTAACCGAAGGTGTGCAGAATACGTGATTAAAAATTATATCCTAGGAAAATCGTATCTTTCTTAAAATCTGCAACATGTTGCTTTGGTCGGGAAAATTATTCTTAGCATAATAATTTTATTATTATAATAAAAAAATTATATTAATCAAGGAATTTTGATAAAGTTCTAAAATTAATACTCAATTATAATTCAATTATAAATGTTGTAAGCGACCACAAGCGTATTTAAGAGTGGCTTGTTATAGCGCATTTTTTAGCTTATTATTATTATTTCTGACTAAAACAGGCAGAAACCACATTATTTTCATGTAATGGTTGATAATAATTTAAGAGATAATTATGAACCGCATATTTGAGTCGTTATAAAACGATCTATTTTCAGATCTAAAAATATTTTGGATTTGCGGAGGTTCTAGACATAGACTAGGCCTATCTCCCGTCATAAAGGTATCATTTTGCGTACTTTCTCTCACAAACATTTATTTTTCAGGTTCGGAGACACAAAATACTTAAAAGATTTCATCATTCCAACAAGAGGAAACGATCTATTTTCCAAAAATCCATAAATTATGAAGAAATAAATTATTATCTATCTTCAGATTCCAAAATATTTTGAAATGCGCAAAGGTTCTATTACTATAATTTTGACTCCTGTCCTCCACAAACTTTATTATTTTATGCGCGGTGGCTTAATTTTTTTTTAAAGATTATAGCCTATTATTCCAACTGAGGATATAATCTGCTATCCAAATTTTCATAAATCACAATGATATGACAATAATTGGATTTTTGGCAATCATCGGAAGTTTAGATTTGCTCTCCTGAACAATTTCGAAAAGTGGAGTTAGAACCCTTGCACTCTAAACAGACGACATGTATAAACCTGAGCTCCACATATGGGAACATATAGATAGAGGCGTATCATAAGCATAGGATGACATCATTTTAAGCCAGCTTTCATAGCACTATACGCTTTATATATTTTTCATTCAACGTGCATGATGAAAACGATAGCAACGTACACAAAACGAAGACTGATACACAGAGCATTGAGAAGAAGCGTTTGATTGCCAAGGAATTGATGCTCTCCAGTCGCATTTACCATTTACTTCATCAATGAGTCATTTACTTCATCAATGAGTCATTTACTTCATCAATGAGTCATTTACTTCATCAATGAGTCATTTACTTCATCAATGAGTCATTTACTTCATCAATGAGTCATTTACTTCCACTCGTAAACAAATTTTGTGACATCATAATTTGACAGTGCATGCATTTTTATAAAAAAATGTTTTGGAATTGAACAAATTCAGAACAATTTATGGTAGGGTTCCGAAGGACTAGTACTCACCATCTTATTTAAAACACCAATAAACGCTGAAATTGACAAAATATAATGTAACTAAATGATTTATTTAAAAAAATGTTAATTGACTAAATCACTTTCAATGACTGAAATGAGATCCCGGAACCCCGTTCGGTATAGCATTCCGTCTAGAAATGTATAGCTCTTGAAATGTGAAACAAATACAAATGTTTATGGTCTGCGAAATAACGGTGTTTTTATTCGTGTCAGCTTGGTTTGACTTCTAGCTGTAATCTTGATAATCGTTTACTAGAAGAGAAATCTGTCTACATTTGTGTCCACTTCTTCTTCGTTGATCAGACTCTGGAGGTGAGTGGGAAGATTCACAAACTTCTGGGCCAGAATTCTCGAGACAACAAGGATCCTCCACTGGCGCTGTTTGCGCTCTGCTGTCCCTTTGGCCCTCTGCCACTCGACGACGTACCCCCGCAGGCATATGCCTTCACAAGCAAACACAAGATGGATATGTCGCCACTGTCTCTCGATCCAAGGTATGCGCATCAGAAATCATCTAGACGTTTTGCTGCCATAATGTAAGCTTATACAATATACACCCCTAAGAGAACCGAGTTTAATTAATGCCTGAAGATGCTGACTCGTATTAACACACACTTGCCTGAAACTCAATAGTCATCCGCTCAAATATTGACTGCAAGGACACCTTTAGGGATAAACTAGGCCTACATCAAATAATCTTAAACAAGCCGGAAGCTTTATAAACCTATTGTGTTGATAGGCTTCAGGGTTTCTCGTTTAGAACTTGAATCGTATTTTACTGCATTCCGCTTGTGTTAATAATAGTTAGGCCTACGTCCGTTTGGTTTAATTTATTACAGTCATTAAATGATAATTATGGATCTTGATTGAAATCGCATTGACCTAAAATCCTAATTTAAGACAGAATCTAGCCTATATAAAATTTTGTGGTTTGGACTAAATGCATTCGATTAACGATTTTCGGAGTTGTTGTGAAAATATTATGTACTCTAGGATACATTGAGAATTTACAAATGAAAGAAGGATTTAACCGAAGTTCAGTATTTTAAGCAATGGGTTGTTTTTCTGTTTTGACTGTAGAGTGCAGATGATGTTTGGATTCAGCGATCAAGAACTGGTGGAGAAGAGAGGCTACGACCTCATTCATCCAGATGATCTCACGTACTTCGCAGCTGCTCACCAAGAATGTCAGTTCATATCAATTATACACGAGGCAATAAATCAGACTCTATACCATTCGAATTTATTGCCACATGCTGGCCGCTCCATTAATAAAGCTATATATTGTCTGAATAATCGAGTCGTACTTTCGACATATTATAGCTTATTGAACAGCAGCTTCATATTTTAAAAATTCATTCACTTTTGAGTTAGAAGATAAACGGACAAAAAGGGAAAACCTTCATTGAGTCTCTTTTTTATTATCAAAATCCGTTATGCTTCTGATTGCAGGGGCGGACCCAGGGGGGCAATCCGGCCATGCCCCCCACCATTTAAAAATTGCATGGGTCGTGGCCCCCATTTGGTTTCATGAAGCCATTAAATAAATGTAGCGGGAGAGAAAAACAGGACATCAGGCCCTCCCATTAAAAAATCGTATGGGACGTGGCAACCCCCCCCCCATTCGATTTAGCGGTTGGGTTGAAATGGTATCTTCTTTTCCCGAAAAATTGGTCGATGACTGAAAAAAAGGTCATCAACTTTTTGGGCGGATGAATTGGTATCTTTTCCCCGGAAAATTGGTCGATGACTTTAAAAAAAAACAACAAGACCGAAAATTTTGGCCCCCCTTCGAAACGTTCTGGATCCGCCACTGTCTGATTGTAAATACAGCAAAAACTGGAATATATATACCTATATAAGACTTAGTGTAAAGTTCATACCGAGATATTATAATAAAATCAGAATTCCTGTGCTTCGCTATACAAACAACATTGAATGAATTAAGAAAGAAAGCCTCTGTTGAGTTTTCATGATGTGCCACAATGTTAATAATTATAACAATAGCAATAATTTAACACTAAGTTTGTCATTCAGGGAGAGAAATGTCGTCAAAAAACATTTGAAATCATTTCGAGATTTGAAACAATCATCGGAATTGTTAAATACTTCTGATGATTGTTTCAAATCATGAAATGGTCTCCAAATTCAGGAACTTTATCTTTACTATTATAATAGCTGGAATAAGACTTTTAGATAAGTGAGCAATCTGAAGAAATATGCCATATGATGTATACCGTATTTTTGTTTTTATTGGGAGCAGTTAATATTTTGTTCTGAAAGATTTTGACCTCAGTCCAAAGGACAATGAGTTTTGATTCAGGATGCAGGCTAGGTGAAACAGAGCAGTCAAACTTCAGAGACCAGAATAGGCAACAAAATTTATTGGACAATCTCGGATGGCAGTTGATAAGAGCAAGTCAGAGGAAGGAGCACTTTGAAATCTGATTTACTTAAGAAAAATATTCAACACTAACGAGATAAATCTAAAGTAAAGAGACTATGATTTTCAACGTTAGTTGAGTCGAGTGCGTTCATCACGTTTTGCTCCGTTGCGTTGCAGTGATCAAGACAGGAAGTTCCGGTCTAATCGCTTATCGGTTGATGACAAAGGACCAGAGTTGGGTCTGGCTACAAACGAGTTCCAGAGTCATCTACAAGAATGCAAAACCAGATCACATCATCTGCATCAGTAGATGCTTAACGTAAGTAACCAGATCACATCATCTTCATTTATGCATCCAATAGCATTACGTCTGCATCATATTGTATCAGGTAGACCTACTTGTATACGCAGCTAATGACATCATCCACACACAAAAATTCTCAGTTTCCAGTTCGTCAGAGTAAACGTAAAAAAACTCACACACTTGTTTTGACTCTCTGGTAACTCCATAAAGCTTTATAAGGAAGATGGTGTGGAATTTGATCGAATTATAGTTATCGAGTGAAACTTCAACAGGGAATCAGAAATCCAAAGCCGCAGAAACCGCAGAATGTTATAATAGCAGAACAATTTTACGTCTGGGGACGATTCCGAGTTTCCGACTCAAAAAGACGAATGGTTGAATTGTGTTTTACAAGCGTCTTATGCGCAAAGCCAAGACACAGCCTATTGATCGGCGGTGGCTTTCAATTACAGCAATATTTTAATGTCGAGAGAACTTTTAGCTCACATACCAACGTTCGCTGTTGTGTTGTCCCACTGTTATCATTTTGAACAGAAGTTACTCATGCAATGCTCGAAAAGTCCAACCAATTATAGGCCTAATCATCCGAATAATAATCGGCTTCCACAAATAAAACATAGAGAAGAGTTTGCCATTTTGTTGTCCAAGTTTTATTCAATATAATCACATTTTATATTCTCAGACTTTGCTTAGCAAAAGTCAACGGCCATTCTGCATCATAGATGATATTTATTAACATAATAATCATCATAGTTTTTCTACATCATCATTCTCTTATTCATTCGTTTAATCTTGTTTTTCTACATCATCATTCTCTTATTCATTCGTTTAATCTTGTGTTTTTACGTCATCATTCTCTTATTCATTCGTTTAATCTTGTTTTTTCTACATCATCATTCTCTTATTCATTCGTTTAATCTTGTTTTTTTACATCATCATTCTCTTATTCATTCGTTTAATCTTGTCTTTTCTACATCATCATTCTCTTATTCATTCGTTTAATCTTGTCTTTTCTACATCATCATTCTCTTATTCATTCGTTTAATCTTATTTTTTTCTACATCATCATTCTCTTATTCATTCGTTTAATCTTGTTTTTTCTACGTCATCATTCTCTTATTCATTCGTTTAATCTTATTTTTTTCCACATCATCATTCTCTTATTCATTCGTTTAATCTTGTCTTTTCTACATCATCATTCTCTTATTCATTCGTTTAATCTTATTTTTTTCCACATCATCATTCTCTTATTCATTCGTTTAATCTTGTCTTTTCTACATCATCATTCTCTTATTCATTCGTTTAATCTTATTTTTTTCCACATCGTCATTCTCTTATTCATTCGTTTAATCTTGTTTTTTCCTACATCATCATTCTCTTATTCATTCGTTTAATCTTGTCTTTTCTACATCATCATTCTCTTATTCATTCGTTTAATCTTGTTTTTTCCTACATCATCATTCTCTTATTCATTCGTTTAATCTTGTGTTGCTTAGAGAAGACGAAGGCAAAGATCTAGCTCGAAAGCGAGGCTCTGAGTTTAAACTTCCGTTTCCAATCATCGTTGGCGATCAGGCGGAATTCTGCGCAATGCTCGAACACGACCTCGGTCGATCGAAGTCTCCTCGAACCAAATCCAGCTCTCGCTCTCATGGACCGGAAGCACGTAAGCGCAAGCCTGAGACGAAGGCCTGGCCATCGAGCGTTGCCTTCAACTCGAATGGAGGAGGCGTTGGGGCTGGAGGGTATGACTACCCGACCGCCTGGGATGGGTCGCAGCAGCACGTCCTGAAACAGCCATTAGTAGCAGCTCCTGTGACTGGAGGTCCCTTCGATGCCGGATCCTCCTCCTATCAGACTGCAGGGTATCGAACCCTACGCTCATCGCTCGCCTCTCTGGTACCAACCGCTGCCGATGACAGACAGTACGATAGGTACTACCTCGAACCGGAAGCATGCCACCCTCAACCGGAAATGGATGGCCATGCGAGCTACTACAGTTCGGAGCTTCTAGGTCCATCCGTTCCAGGTTTGGGCTATGTTGTCTCTAAGGCGAGCTACGACTGTCTGGGAGGCTACGGTCTGAGTCTGTCCTACAGGGATCAGGCAACCGATGAAAAGATCGCACGCTACGACACCTTTGACCTTCGCAGGCACCCCTACGCCACACCGGATATCCTGTCGCCGTTGACCGCCGCCGGTGGCCTTACAGATGGCGGTGCTCTCCTACATCATCCGGGTTATAGATACGGTGCAGCTGCACCAATCAACGACGGCGGAGGAGGCGGCGGTGGGCTCTTCTCCTGGCATGATGGTATCTATCGGTCATCGTCTGACTATGGTCTGACGGTGGCAGGAGGGGTAGGGGGAGGAGGAGGAGGAGGGGACCAGTCGAAGCGAACATCGAGGAAGGACCCGGATGGTCCGTCGAATCCAGATAGCGCCTTCACTCGACACACCAGAGGCAAAGAAAACAAAACGGATGGAAATACAGGCGCCACAAAAACCTCTGCTTCCGCCTTCGACTCAAGTGGAACGAGACCGAGCGGAAGTGACGTCATCTGTCCTCCTTCGTATAACTTCACAAGTCGAGTCTCTTCGTCAGGTTTGTCATCGGCTTATTCAGCAGATGGCGCCAGTCGCATCGTCAAGGCAACGACGACGACGACAGATGACGGATACATGTGCGACACTTCGCCATCTGGCGAACGAGTGATGAACTATTCGCCAGTGTCGAGTATCACCAGAGATGGGTTATCAAGCGCCTTTTCTCCGGTCGTTGGACCAAAAATGGACGCCATGACAAAAGTCAACAGCTACGACCGTCTTATCAGTCAGCCAACGCAAGACGGAAACACGGGATCAGCCCCGGGAGGAATAGCCACTTCCGTCATACAGCTGTCCGGCACAACACGGTAGTTGGTCAAATCATGGTTCTCTAACTTGTCCACGAAAATTATAACTGAATGTAAATTCAAACTACAGAACATTCTGAATTCCTAAAAATATAAATATCATGCCACGGCGCCACCGTCATCATAAACTAAATAGTTCACTTTTTGTATACCTGCTTAGTGCTTACATACTTTACTTACTTAGTATTTCTCTACTTTATCCTTCAAGTGCTGGTCAGTAAATCATCGGTCAATGCTGCATCGGCTCCATTCATCTCTGTCCATCGCTGGTTTTCTTGCCTCATCCTTTATCATTTACAAACAACTTGAATGGTCTTTGTCTCTCTGATGGCTTTCCGTTGATGCCTTCCGTTGATTCTTTCCGTTGACTCTTTGCGTTGATTCTTTCCGTTGACTCTTTGCGTTGATTCTTTCCGTTGATTCTTTCCGTTGATTCTTTCAGTTGATTCTTTCCGTTGACTCTTTCCGTTGATTCTTTGCGTTGACTCTTTCCGTTGATTCTTTCCCTTGACTCTTTCCGTTGATTCTTTCCGTTGATTCTTTCCGTTGATTCTTTCCGTTGATTCTTTCCGTTGATTCTTTCCCTTGACTCTTTCCGTTGATTCTTTCCCTTGACTCTTTCCGTTGATTCTTTCCGTTGATTCTTTCCCCTGACTCTTTCCGTTGACTCTTTGCGTTGACTCTTTCCGCTGATTCTTTCCCTTGACTCTTTCCGTTGATTCTTTCCCTTGACTCTTTCCGTTGATTCTTTCCGTTGATTCTTTCCCCTGACTCTTTCCGTTGACTCTTTGCGTTGACTCTTTCCGTTGATTCTTTCCCTTGACTCTTTCCGTTGATTCTTTCCGTTGATTCTTTCCGTTGATTCTTTCCCTTGACTCTTTCCGTTGACTCTTTGCGTTGACTCTTTCCGTTGATTCTTTCCGTTGACTCTTTGCGTTGACTCTTTCCGTTGACTCTTTCCGTTGATTCTTTCCGTTGATTCTTTCCGTTGATTCTTTCC
>OX457038.1:20980547-21066454 GCA_949752735.1 Lumbricus terrestris
ACTGCACGACCTTTTTTAGTCATATGATACTACTTTTTTTTCTCTATCGCCTTTTCCTGCTGCATTGATTGAAAGCTTGAAACGTGATCGGGGTGGGGGCACGTCCTGTGGAAATCTCTGAATGTGGGCATGGCCGGATTGGCCCCTGGATCCACCCCTGCACACTGCAAACCTGAGAAATTGACCTTTGGAAATCTCTGTGAATATTTACCCAAGTTAGAAATATCCTGCTATGAATTTTCATAATCCTACCGTCCTACGCTAAATTGCTGTCTTTTGTCTTCTGCGCACACTTCTGCGCACGCACATGTTTGCGATGCTTTATGTAGCATCTTAAGTTTTGCTTGCCATTATGTTGGAAGATGAATTGTTTACATATAAAAGGCCTCTGTGTTTTGAATATCATAACAATGTTATGATATTCCAAATCCACTTCTAAAAAGCAATATTGCAAGATTGAGTTAATATTCTAAACTAAGGACCTTCACTTCAAAGCTAAGGTAATTCAATCTATCCAAGCCTGATTAGCAGTAACCCATATTCTAATCTATCGACGAAAATTCTTGAGATGTCGCAGTCAAAAAAGCTGTTCGCCATTTACGAGGACATGGTTGATCGAATTAAACAGTTAATAGACTCTAAAAGAAAATCTAATTTAAGAACTCTTGATCTACAGGCTTTGCCCTAAATACTTAATCGAACTTGACTGAATTTATTAGATAAATACACATGTACAGGGTGGGCAAAAGATAATCCCTCCGGGTTTTCGCCAATATCGTGGCCAGATGTAAGAATTTTTTACTCAAGCTTTCCAGACTTAAAGGCAATTTACACTTAGCCTACATAAAACAGACAAATTTCACCAAAATGTCTATTGAAGAATGAGCTGAAGCCGATCGATCGCTATCGAAACTCGTTTTACGTGTATATTTATACCTTCAATTTTGATTCTAATACTCTATAGTCTATACAATTCGCCTTTTATAAGTACTGCTTCGTTGCACTCTCGTTATAAGACACATAGACGTAAAATTTCATGCTCTAGCAAACTGTGATATAAAGCCTTTCGATCATAGAACTTCTAACAATGATAGGTATATCGATCGATGCTATTCACACTGGAAATATTAATATATGTACTTTATTAATCATACTTTCACACAGATGGTTTTCCTGTATCTTTAACCTGCTACTGAAGCGCGATTTAAATAGAAGATAATGTAATGCTATACAGCGTATTCTAATGGCAATACTTGCTACACAAGTGTTCTGTTACATTACCTTTTCTCGTGCTGTAATCTTTACTTTTTTGTGGTTTGTTTACATTTCTAGTCGGCTTTGGTGAAAGTTGGTGACGCTGAAACAACACACAAACTGTGTCATCACACACAAGTCCACTGTGTCCAGATAAATAATTGAGTATAGCACCTGAATTGAGCATGGCTTTGATGATAATTATGATGATGGCGTTGGACAAATTATCCTTTCATTTTCCACATCAGATTCTGCCTCTATATAGCTGATCGCATCGCGACCCAGTGAATATTTCGTACATTTACTTACATTCCGTAGGCTATTCGCTGCATTTCAGCAACACCCAACAACGGATGACAACCAACAGACACAAGGAAGGACTCACCCCTTCAAGGGACTTCTGCGTTATAGGGATGACTCTCATGGCTTGAAAGAAATATTAAAAGTTTTGCACATGTGGTGAATCTCAGCACCGTAAACATTTTATTTAAGACAGATGGTGTGTGGCTATTTGTGGACTCGATTAGAACATTGAATTGTAGAGGAAAGAAAGTAGGCCTATAATGAGCTCCGAAATTTCATGCGATAAGACTTACATGTTGAGGACAAAACAACCAGAGAGAAAAGTGCCTATAAGGTTAAACGCACAAATGCTTTTACAGAACGTGCAGCCTATCAACATAGAGAAACTCGTGCTCCAGGTGTAGGCCTACTTTATCAACAGAGAGAGTGCATTCAGTTACAAACTTTACCACAGGGACATTGACATTTGAATTGAATTGACAATTTTGTATGAACAACGTTCAAAAACGTCTCTCATATTAATTTAAAAAGTTAGGTCTTGATTAGTCCATTTGTTCATGTTCAAAGTGTTTATTTATAGTGTATCTCTTTGTCTTTTAAGTTAAAAAAATTGCTCGCATTTGATTTGTGTTATTTGTGTTGATTCATTTCGATTATTTTAATGCTGATCTCAGAGTATTTTCTAAGCTATTCTGATTCTAATTCGTCAAGTATTGTAAATGTAAATTTACACGACATTTATATAATGACTGTGTGTGCCTTCGACCCTGTTCATTTGCCAATGAATCGATCTGGTGAGATCCTTCATCACCAAATAAATGTAGATAGCTGCCATTGAATAAGCGAGACACCATCGAAGAACCCCACGGTTAGAAATTCGAGTCTCTGAAATAAGTCAACATCGGGAAGTGAGCTGCGATCCAAACATTCTATCTAACACAGACGAGTATGCACGGAACGCAGTCCATGCTCTAATCCAGCGTTCCCTAAACGCAGTCCATGCTCTAATCCAGCGTTCCCTAAACGCAGTCCATGCTCTAATCCAGCGTTCCCTAAACGCAGTCCATGCTCTAATCCAGCGTTCCCTAAACGCAGTCCATGCTCTAATCCAGCGTTCCCTAAACGCAGTCCATGCTCTAATCCAGCGTTCCCTAAACGCAGTCCATGCTCTAATCCAGCGTTCCCTAAACGCAGTCCATGCTCTAATCCAGCGTTCCCTAAACGCAGTCCATGCTCTAATCCAGCGTTCCTTAAACGCAGTCCATGCTCTAATCCAGCGTTCCCTAAACGCAGTCCATGCTCTAATCCAGCGTTCCCTAAACGCAGTCCATGCTCTAATCCAGCGTTCCCTAAACGCAGTCCATGCTCTAATCCAGCGTTCCCTAAACGCAGTCCATGCTCTAATCCAGCGTTCCCTAAACGCAGTCCATGCTCTAATCCAGCGTTCCCTAAACGCAGTCCATGCTCTAATCCAGCGTTCCCTAAACGCAGTCCATGCTCTAATCCAGCGTTCCCTAAACGCAGTCCATGCTCTAATCCAGCGTTCCCTAAACGCAGTCCATGCTCTAATCCAGCGTTCCCTAAACGCAGTCCATGCTCTAATCCAGCGTTCCCTAAACGCAGTCCATGCTCTAATCCAGCGTTCCCTAAACGCAGTCCATGCTCTAATCCAGCGTTCCCTAAGTCTGTACCGTGGAAGTCTAGGATAATATGAGCAGAAAGTAAAAAGATCCATGGGAAAAGGGAAAATTGGATAAAGGCGTTGCTTAATAGGTTTTTAAATTATAAATCGGACTCTGTTGTGGGCGACAATTTCAACGCAACCTCTAATCTAATTTTCATGGATTAAATTGTATGCATACCCTGATCACAGTGTAGGCCATGCAGCATATAAAGTCTTACAATTAAGGAAAGCAGTGAAACAGATTGAGGGATGGGGGTTGTCAACAAATATTTGGGTGAGAGAAGTTGTCATCGAAAAAACTGTGAATCACTGTTCGAACCAATCTGGGACGTGATTTACCTTGCGATGTGCTTTAACTCAACAAGTCACCAGATGTCCTGCTATGATAAGAGAAACTACTAAACCGACGTTTTAACTGTTCGCTCATGTTTATAATTTGCGTCTGCATGCCTGTCCTGTGCCTGTACTATTTTATCGTATATGAAGAACAAAAACACCAATTCCTTAAGTATAGTACATATATAAGAATGTAGGATACAAGTCTTCAGTTACATTACCAGAAGACTTACCTCAGACACAGCCATGGATAAGATATGAGAAGGTTACTCTTTAATTGACCAATAATATTATTGATAATCGCATAATGGTGTACAGACATAGTAATAAACATACATAGCCCATATAATTATTCAAAATTGCAACTTTTTAAATACGCATATCCTACATCTCAAATCTTCTTATCTATCATCCAAATGTTGAAAGTGAAGTGTCAAGCAATTATAGAGTAGCGGCGGTATCCTATGTCTTCTTATAGCCTATAGGCTACAGCATCAGATCATAGAATACAGCCCCGAGCGGCATCATTACAATTTATTTATTTATTATAATCTTATCCTTCATTCCTTTTTTTGTTTCCCATAGGCTACAAAAAGCAAGTTAGCCCTATATTGAGACGATATGGGATAGGCGCATCATATGAATGAGAATATTTTCATTGGGCCTAACAGGTATCGCTATACCTGTATAATTATGTATCACAGACAGCATGCTATAGTTGACCTCCTTTCCTATATACAGAAGATCGTCGACGGTCGATTAAAAGAGAAGGGTCATGGGGTCATGAGGATGATGAGGTCAAGGGGTTAAGGGGTCATTCGTACATGGTAAAGACCTTGATTGCAAACATGTTATTTGGATTCCATTCGGTGACGGCTAGCAGACCCCTGCGACTGCACTGAACTGCTTCCGGGTACTTGACGGAATCCTCTTCGTTCAACAGGTTCCTCATGTATTTGCCCATCGAGTCGAACATGCAGACCCGGCAGCAATCGTCTGCCACCAACATGTTTCCGTTCAGATCGACTGCAATTCCTCGCGGTCCCTTCAAGGTCTTCCTCTTGACCTTGCGGTCACTTGGAAGGTCGACGGATGGGCGGCGCATGGCATCCGTCGTGTAGAAGAGGAATTTTCCCGATGGATCGAAGACCTTGATGGCGTTGTTTCCGCTGTCAGACACCAGGATGTTATCTCGAGCGTCGACGGTCACGTGGTATGGATTGCGGAAGTGGAAATGCTGAGATCCGGTTGATCCAAAGATTTTCAATCGCTTTCCGTCCGTCTGGTAGATGCTGACCGTGTCGTTGAATGCGTCCGTTACGATCAGCTGACCGCGGCTGTTGACCGCTATTCCGTACGGCCAACCAAACTGTCCTTTGCCGATGTCAGCCACAGTGTGACCAGACGGAGTCATGATCTTCACGCGCTTACCTCTGCAGTCCGTCACCGCAATATTTCCTTCACGGGTGATTGCCACTCCTAGCGGCCTGATCTGACCTTGTGCAAGCACCGCGATGCTCCTGCCAGTCGCATCGAACACCTGAAGCTTATTGTTGCGTTCATTAACACTGTCGTACTCAGCCACGATGACTGTGTCATCGGCGAGGAAAGTGACGTCACATGGATTCCACATTTCACCGACGTCACTTCGCTGCTTCTCGATCTTCCAGATGAGCTTTGGTCTGGTCAGCATCGACAGCGGATTTCCATCGGCCCCCAGCAACCCTGACGGAAACCCTGTCTTGCTGCTACGTCCACTGTTATTGGCGCTGTCCATTAGATTCGGTGTTGAATCGGTGGCACTCCTCGCCATCTGTCGAGTCAGCTCAACCTCTGCGCGTTCAGTCAGCTCCTCGAGAAGGCGTTTCACCTCGACGTCTAGAACAGTCTTTATTCGATCAACCATGTCCTCGTAAATGGCGAACAGCTTTTTTGACTGCGACATCTCAAGAATTTTCGTCGATAGATTGAACAGCTTCCGGTGTCTCTGTACTTGAGTGACAATCGCCTCCAGTTGACCATCCCTCTTCTTCCTCCTCCTCGTCGTCCTTGGACTCCGATCCTCCAACAGTTTCCCAATGACATCCATCGGATTGATTTCATTCTGTCGCAAACGACTTCCCTGCAGCGAGTTTTTCTTCTTTCCATTCGTGATCCACTGCTTTGGAAGCAGCTGCGGCGTCGATGATTTCCCACCGAAAGAACCACTGACCGTTTGCTGCTGGGGAACCGTTAGTAAAGCTTTGCATTCACCTCCCAGACTTTCTGTTCCCTTGACGACCTGCTTCTCATCGCCACAGTTGCCTCCTCGGGGCTTTGCAATGATGCTAGCGACGATGTCGTGGAATGAGTAGGATGGGTGGCTCCTACTCCGCACCATCCCCCCATTCAGGGAGGACGTATCGCTAACGACAGTCAGGTAATTGGCTGAAGCCAATGATGGATTCCTAGGGTCAGTTCGAGGCCCTGGGTCCGTGGCCAGTTGAACTTCGGATTCGTAGAGAGCTTCGAGCGTCTTGATTGCTGCCTCTAGTTTGTCAAGCCGAGGTCCGAAGTCGTTGAGTAGGGTCTTGAGGTGATCCCTTCGCATTGTCAACGCATCTCTCAGCTTCGTCGTGTTGTGCTTAGCATGGTCGTGTAGGATGCAGACGACGCAGACAGGCAGGTTGCATTCGATGCAGAAGTAGAGACTCGTCATTTTGCTGTGGATGTCGCAGTACAAGTCGAGCGTCTCCTTATTCGAGACGTGTATAACGAAATGTCCTTTGAAGAGCGGCTGCTGGTCGTGCGCCAGGCGACATGTCTTGCAGAAGTTCATGACACACTTACTGCAGTAGAAGTCTGCCATCTCTTGTTTGAAGAGGAAGAAGCAGGGGTCACACCTCAGCAGAGCGTCACTGTTGCGTGACACCCTGCGCTGTCTCGGTTGATCTGGAACAATGCAGTCGGGGATGGAGACGGGCGCTGGACTTCCAACGGACATCGACGTCAGCTTGCGACACGTGGGGCACGACAGAGACGCGCCTGGCAGGGTCCCTGCTGCAGAGGGGTCGGTGGTGGTCGTACGGAAGAGGGCGTAGTAGGACTGGAGACATTGTTCGCAGAAGATGTGATTGCAATCAAGTATTCGTGGATTCGTGAATAGCTCAAGACAGATGAGGCAACTGAAGAGATTACGATATTCGGACAACTCTTGATAGGTCGTGAAGCTCGGACGACGAGCAGCCAAAGACATCTCGTCGCCCAAGATGACGAATAGATGGACGGCTCTGTTCTATCTCGAAGATGACCAATTATAGCAACTGAAAAAAACACAAAGAAGCGGGTAAATGAACAATCAACAGAAATAGGGCCTACCATGTCTATACTTCACCTTGGTCTCTCACATTGCGACAATCAGTCGTTTCTGATCACTGCGAACTTTAACCGACGTTTTATAAGTAGGCTATGCAAACATAGAATATATCATATATCCAGAGATGCATCATCATATGTAACTATGCCGTCGACAGCATAAATTGCGCAAAACAGACAGTCGTTCTCTATGCATTGACAATAATATTGGTGATTAGAGTTTACGTGACAACTTGCATGAGTTTACCGCAAGACGTCGGAATAAAGAGTTTGTGCAGCTGGTACTAAGAAGCTGCTCTAGCTTTAAGACTTGAGATGACAACCACAGGTGGATGGTCTCTCTATCCAAGTGAATCTTCTCCTTATCCATTCATCTGTCTTGGTCTAAGTAGGCTGTCTCTATCCCAGTGAACTGTTGGGCTATCTTCTATCCCTTTGATTTTATGTCAATTAAAGAGAGCTGTTTCTCGTTGAACTGAGAATTACAGTTTGTTCATGCATGTGCAAAGTTAAATCAGTGGCTGCTGCCTGTTGAGCTTTCGCTCACTGGATACAAACATCACGGAATTTTAAACAAAACTGTCCTAACTATTTGAGTGGCATTTCATTGTGATATAATTCGCATGACCATCAATGAAAGACTATAGATGCCTTTTCATATCTCTATAAATTGAAGAACATTCTGGAAATTGTAGAAATTCGCGAACATTTTTAGAGGAATTACTTTTCTGGGTTGGGGTAATTGTCCGGGAAAATATTTCGGGGAGGAATATTTCCATGGGAAATGTTAGTTTCCCGCTAAGTACAGCGTATTGTCCCTTCGATTGTCTTTGACGAAAACCTTACCTTTACAACACGGAGAGTCATCAATGACAACTTCCCATCCTTCCTACCCATCCTTTTATCTCCACTTTCGTACCGCCCCTTCCCGTCTCGCACGATAATGATGCTAATTTATGCCCCTCTGCTTGGAATGGCCTTCCCCAATTCTGCGGGTTAAACCACGACCGTCTGAGGTCTGAGTTAATATAGTGGTGAATTTAGACGACCGTGGTTAAACTCCTCTTCCTATAATTATACCCCTTGGTCAAAGGCATTTTTCTTTCCCAGGGTTGTTGCACTGAGAGCCTATAATTTTCATGCTTAGCTTGGCGAAAGATGACGTCAAAATGACGTCGAAAGCAACGGGCCGTTATTAAAAAACGATTAAAACTTGGCGTCGTGATTGCAGAGATAGCGTAATTAACTCATCGAAATCTAAAATGTCCAGATCTCGGGATTTAAAGTGAATAAATCGCTGAAAATAGCTCCACTGGATGGTCCTGGTCATGAAGCGTATGTCTATATACAATGTTTCAGGTCAGTAGCTGCAAAACTGTGGGCGTGCATTCTGGACAAATATAGATAGTATCTAATAGATACGTACCGGTATACATACATAAATATTACATATCCACATCCTTACTTATATATATATATATATATATATATATATATATATATGTCTCCATTATGTGGCCGATAGAACCTACAGATCAGTCATAGTTATGGAGACTGCTGTTGATGGACCAGTCATGGTCTTCAGATCCACATTTCGTTGACCAGTTACGTGGCCTTCAGGACTACTTGACAGGTAGCATATGAAACTTTATACCTGAATCATCACTCCGATACCATTCATGAGAAGACAAAGTTGTATACCAAGATCAATCCACACACCTTGGTTGTATGCTGTATCATATGTGACTATAGCGTTTCTATTGCTTGGGTAATCCGTTGTCGATATCCCATGCAGTCCTAATAAGACGTATATCAATCGATATGTTGCTAACCGAGTCAAATAACAGAAGATGTCAGCTTAATTTCGTGTAAGTCCGATGTAAGCAATATCTCCGTAGCGAAATGCAGAACATCGCAAATCCAAAACTGTTCATCAAAATATGTGCAATAGCCAACGACAGTCAATTAACAGTCGCATTAGTCTCTGGCAACATATGAGTTTATGGAAATGAGTGTTTGTGTCGACTTCGAGCAAGGCCGCGCACCCGATCACACCTGTTGTCCAGGCTG
The DNA here is from genome assembly GCA_949752735.1 of Lumbricus terrestris. Lineage (NCBI taxonomy): Eukaryota > Metazoa > Annelida > Clitellata > Crassiclitellata > Lumbricidae > Lumbricus > Lumbricus terrestris. The sequence continues at coordinate 20,989,549 of OX457038.1, forward strand.
CATAATTCAAGTCTTACCCCTTGCAGGCAATTGCTGAATCGCAGCCAGTATAGGCTAGTAGTTGCCCCATTTCTCCACGCTAGTCCAATTCACGCTACGCTGGCGAAGAAGGGTGACACAAATTGTGAAACATCCAATTTCTTTCCCCTCGATTACTGGACTGGACATTATGAATAATTATCACATTGACAGTCCTTTATTTTGGTAGATACTTAAATTCGCAAATTAGATTTAGTGCAAAGCATGATATATAAAAGTTGAGCAGTGTTTCTAACTTCGCTGATTATCGCTGAGAGTTTGAAACATCCGGCTAGCAATAAATTGCGACCGCCGATCCTAACGCATTGACTACAAAATCGTAATAATTTATACGAAACATTTGTGAACATTTGGACCAAAATCAAAACCAAACTGAAACATTGTACTCGCACTGATTGCTCCCTTTAACGTTTATTTTTTAAAGTTTATTTTTGCCCGTCTCAATGTACCAAGTTGCGGTTTGTCGATCTGTTTATTCACGACAAACAGATTAGGCCCACGATAAGAGTCATGCATGGAATGATAGAGAGCCCAGCCAGTGAATTCTCTTCCAAAGCAGATGACTGGCACGTCAGTGACGTCATTCAAAGTTTCTGATCCCCGAAGCGTCAAAGAAGAGGAGCGGAATCGAACCCAGTGCATTGTAGAGTATGACATGAAGTCGACAGTTGTCACGTGCGGACGCTGACAGCTGCAATCATCAAATGCTTTCAACAACAGGGGTCAGAATTTTCGTGTCACCATTAATTGAACCACACCCTCAGGGTATGGGCAGTAGGCCTACTTATTTACGACCATTGGCTTAAGACCGCCTTTCAGGCAATAACTTTCTTCACGAACTCTTTCGTTTGGTAGCGACAGAGACGGGACACTGAATTGAGTCGGGCCTAAGAGAGAGGCATGTAAGAGTGTGCAGAGGGGTGACGAAGAGGGAGCGAGAGACACAGAATGAAGCACGTGATGCTCGATTGACTCTTAGTAATACGATGGCCGCCATCTTGTTTACATAAAATGTCTCGCTGTCAAATGTACAGCAAGACATAATAGACATTCATCAAACGTAAAGTATTTGAGAGTGGTAATTTTTTAAAAGTTCTATATGAATAATATTGTTGTCAAGCGCGTCAAAGTTACCGTTGACTTCTGACTAAGTTATTTGGCTCGTGTTGTCATTGAGGACTCTCCGTACTGTTGTAAAGGCAAGGTATTCGCCAATCGAAAGGACAATGCGTTGTACGCAGGCCCGGCCTTTGGGCAAGGCGAGCGAGGCAGCCGCCTTGGGCCCCGCGCTTCCAGGACCCCGCGCTGTTGGCTATAATTTTTTACTTTGTTAAAATTGATAATGGTTACGTCGCCTAACAACTATGCTCATTGCTCGTAGTCAATATGCCACGTGAATGTGATAGGGTGATTTTGAAAGAATGAGGCCTGTAGGCCTAATTATCTCATTTCGCTTCAATTTTCCACGTAATCGTAATCGTAAACTCGAAATTTCTAAAGCGCCACTTGAAAGCCAAGCGCGGGGCACCAGCTTATTCACGAGCGCTGCGTTGAGTTAGAAGGGTTGTCCGTGAGAGTTGTCCGTGGTGGTCCGGGTCGAGTGACCAGGGGCTTCTATCCCCCCTAAGCAACCGGGCGCAGTACATTTTCTTCCCCCCTTTTCTGGACCGGCCTTCCTCTATATATGTATGCAATATAATGCAATCTAGCGCATGCCCTCCTCTAGTGTGGGAATGAAGGTTTGTTTGGAGAGAGACAAACGAGCATCCAGCAGACGATCGCCGAAGCATGTGTAGCGCCGAGAAGGGACCTGGTATGGGAAGGGAAAGTGCTCCTCCCCATAAGAAATTTTTGCGATTTCCGCATTGCAATTTCAGCATTTTAAGCTATCCTCTTAGCAAAATTACTCTACTGTTTCAGTGGAGGAATTGCTGCCAAAATTGGGCAGCCATAGGCCTATATGTTTTGCGCCTCTGATCAGTGTGCACTCGAGAGGCGTTACATAAATTTTTTAGAGCACAATGCAATACAACAAAATACAATGTAGGTCCTATACTTTGTAGGCCCACGTAATAATGATGTTGCTTTACTAAGTGTTCAAGGACAAAATTTGACTGTCTGAAATTTGAAAGATAACATTGGAGGGAAGTCATTTAGTTGTGCAAAATAGTATTTGTATTAACATTATTTCTTTCAATTATAATATGATTGTATTATTTATTAAAATAGTAAAAACATAATTATAATCATGTAATAGAATTTTTTTATAGTAGGCCTATATTATAGCTGTTATAGCAGTTCATGAACCGGTAATTCAAAAATGCAGATAGTAGCCGAACTAAAAACTCAAAGTGTATAAAGTGTATACAGTTTGCTAAAAACTATTAGGCCTACCACTTTGTCCAAATTTATATGGAGGGGAAGTATTTTCTGGGGGGGGGGGAATCTTCCTTTACTATCTTCCTTTAGTGATGCCCAGATTGAACGCTGCCCTCCATGTCCGACCTTCCCCCCCAACCATAGGCGTGTGACGCTCGTCGGTCCGCTCGACGGCAACACGGTGCCCTGCCTCGTAACCAGACCCATCGATCATGTCTTCCACTCGTATCTGTGCCATCGGAGAAGAATGTCTTAGCAAAGAGGTCCGGAACTGGGCATACAACTCCGAAGCGTCGGATCCTGACACTACCCCGTCCGCGGTCACCTTGGGGGTAACGTCCCGAGCTCCAGGATGGCCAATCCTCGAAACAGGGTTCACTCTTCGGGCAGAGGACCCTCGCTTGGAGTTCCCTTTCGCGGCCGCCACCTTCGCCTTCATCTCCGCATGACCAGGTCTCCTCCGCACCATGTTACACTGAGCCACCGACGCGCCGTAACTTCCAACAGGTAATACCTGGCGCTGCCATGAGGCCGGCCAAAGAAGACGGAAACGAGTCTTCTTTAGGGAATTCAACCCTTTACGATCCTGTGCCACAGCCATCGTCTTGCGTCCGCTACAAGACCGTCAAGATTCTCTGTATATGTTTTTCTGGTACCAGGCCTTTAGGGAGACCACCCGTTATAGTTCGCTGGAAGCGAAACTATTTCACGATTCGCGCAACAGCGAAGTCACTCGTAACCAGGGCCACAGCGCTTGCCAGGCGCTCGCGTACTTGTTTCTCTCTCAACTCCGCGCTATCCCAAAAGAAAGGCGCACACTCGTACTCGGAACTGTCGACTCTTTCGCCGCAACAGGCGCCGACGGTAACTGACTTTTGTATCGCTTCTGAGTCGCGTCTGCTGTCCGCAGACCAGCATCGCTCCCGTATAGGGGGCTTAAAAATTAGCTAAGGGATACACAACTTCCTTAACTAAATTACCTTATGACTTATGGAACCGGGACACGCTGCGTAAACTACAGGGAGCGGTCAGGGCAGCTACGTTTAACCCTGACTTTGCAACTACGAATTCCTCGACCTGGCGGGGAAAACCGTAGTTTCGGCGAAGTAAAGCTTGTCGAGTCTTCACCGTTTAATCCACCAAGGATACTCTCTCACTGGCGTTACAGTCACGATCGTCTTGGTGCGCTGATCCGAACGACACCAAGATCGACTGGATCGGACAAGAATTGACAAAGATACGTAACACAAGGGAAATACACGGGCGACGGCTTTTGAAGTGCCTTCCGAAGCCCTTCCCAAGGAATAGGTAACACACTCACACGTATACAAGATAGAACTCGGCGTGACGTTCAATCTGACACCAACTTTTCGTTAGTCGCACAACAACTCACAAAGTTACACCCACTCGACCAATCGTGGCCGGTATCTACCTTGGGCTTCGACCAACGCTGATCAACGGCGGCTGATATAGCCAAGCGATCGTATCAACGGCTCTGCTACTAGCCGATTCAAAGACCAGAGGTGAAAGGAAAGATATTCGGTAGTCAAAGAATATCGCAATACACTCGCAGACCTAGGGCACTGCGCGTTGCCCACACAGACCTGTCGGCTGCGGTCGCTCGCTTGGTCGCGGCGCCGCGTAACCGAACTCTACGGGAAAAGACCGGGGGAAACTCTTCGCGAGCTCCTACCGTCGAAACCCTCACTGATACTCGTTAATTCTCAACAGGTAAGATGTTCGCACAGACCAAACAAACAGTTTGACACCAAGTTTGCGTAGATCGGACTAGGATTGACAAAGTTATCCGGTAAACTTCGACCGTTCTCGGTCGGTTGCTCGGTAGCACGGTAGCAGGCCGCGATGAGCTTTGCGAACCTCTACTGATTTACTGAGAGCCCACAGCCACTAACTCTCGTTAGGCACGGGTGTACCTAGGCAGGACGAACAATCTGACACCAAGATTGAAAGAATCGGACGACAGATGACAAAGTTTCTCGGAGACCGGGACGTTCGCTGTCGGCCTTCGCGGCGTCAGACGAAAGATCAAGAAAATCGGCTGTCCTTTTCACGCGCGAGGCGTCTCCTCCAGACTATACCGTCGAAACCGTGACAGATGCTGACAAACCCTTAACAGGAGATGTCCTCTACTCGTCGAGATGAACTAGATTGTCGCTTAGTTCAAAACGATCCGACCACAGGATACAAAGTTATTCAGTGCGCAACTACTTCGTCCGGGCGACCGCTGGGATAGCACGCGAACAGAACAGCAACGCACTTTCGCTACTCTCAAGGCAAATTCACTTATTCGGCTCTAACTCTCGAACGGGACGAGCTAGACCGGTTTTCTTGACACTTTCACGGGCAAATCGTATGCAGCGCACGATCTGATGCAGGTTTCACCACTGTAGAGTCAAATTTCACCGAGTAGGCCAATGATGGACACTAGGACTTGGAGTCGATGTCGCTGCGGGAGCTGAACCGACCTCTCGCCGAAGAGTCACCAAGGCACACTTTACCCTCAAATTCGCTTTCAAAGTACCACTAAATCCGAATTCACAGTCGAGGTCACCAGGTTTCACGACCAAGCTGGAATGACGAAATATTCACTGAGCGCACGAGGCGTCGATTGTCCGGGCAACGCCCGCGACACTGAATGACGGCACGTCCGGGGCGGACGGTGTCCAAATGAAATGCGCTAGCCGGTGTGGAAGCTTTCAATGCAGTCACCAACACCGCTTTCCGATCGTAGGCAGAAAGGTAACCAGTATTCTTCTCCGGACCGTAGAGCCGAAGCGTCTCTGTAGCTTGGCGGGTTTCACCCTAACCCGTATATTTTAACCGCACAGGCGGCGAGGCGCTCGCTGGCGTGGCCGAGGTCCGTAGGGGGCTGAGTCCTACGAGACCGGACCCGTCGCTCAGCAGCAGATGCTGGGTCGAAATGTATACGCTATTATGTTAAGTCTGCGCTCTCCCGGCGCGGCGGTTAACTCGGTCGAGGCTTCGCCCCAATGGCAAAGTCACTTGTCACAAGAGGAAAGAGACTCGTATACTGCAAAGAAGCCGTATGCTCTCACGCTCGCCTGGTGGCAAGATGTATGTACTGACAACAGGTAACTCAAGTTCAACAGACGAGGCCTTACCGCTTATCGACGGTTGCGCGCTCGCCTTGGCTGGCCGTGTAGATTAACCGACGCGGGCCGCCGAAGTAACGATCCCAGTGCTATGTCACACGTACAAGGTACAACGAACCCTCGTCTTTCCGGGTACACCAAGGATTAGTGCACTAACAGTACCCGCAGCGTACGCGATGCGTAGAGTTCGTTATGAAATGTCTGATGCCGACGGGCTCGTGGCGGATGAGGCCGAGGCCTATACTACGCCGGAGTCTCGGTCAGATGCGGTAAAACTGCTTTCTTTTACGCTGCAAGCACTCAGCGAGACTGCTCCAACAGTCAGGAAAACTTCTCTTCGAACAGGTAACCAAGGCGCTGTATGCCAGGAGACAGTTACAAGTGAGACGGGATGAGCCACCACCAACTCTCCCTGGTGCGTCGTAGCGGGGCGATGCCCAGTCGGCCGCCGCTCGATCGTCACCGCAGGTAACGTTTAACCTCCGCGTGTGCGGATTCGATCCGGAAACAATATTTTCTCTCAGATTCACCAGAAAACGTTTGGACACCCACAAACCAACGTAGCAATGTCAATTCAACGTGCCAGGACTGCGTAGAGAGCAATGAGAAGAACAGAGTTGAAACTCATTGCCCATGGAGTAATCGCCATTACTCCACGTATATAGCAGAGCACCGTGTGGCAGGCTTTATTCCATCGGAATATCACTGTTTTAGCACGATTTTTCAGCATACGAAAAATCTTGGATAATTCGCCAAAAATCCAGTTACTGTCGGATCGTCACCGGGTTTCTTTCTATCGTTTCACAAACGACTTCTCCGTAACTTACGCCTTAAATTAAGATTATTGGACGGCCAGAAAATTAATTATTCTACGGGTACTAAAATACCTAAGAGCGTTCCATAGCGATTTGGCTATAAATGCCTCATCTTCGCTCTCGCCTGCTTCCAGCTGTGTTCCACAGGCATTAACTAACGGTCGCGCTTTATAGCGCAGCGGTCGCGCTTTAATAGCGCATATTTTCGTAGCGCATTTCTGCTAGGGGAAATTATGCCTTACCTAAGAATAGCTCTAACTACACGGCTTGGCTGCTTTAAGAGCTTAACCGTGGCTCCTGCCTGTCTCCAGCTTCAGTTTGACAAGGCAGCCGGTCGGAGTTTATCGTCTTGTGGCTGAAACGCCACAGGCGCAACCACCCTATGGGACCCACGGGACGCGTCCCCCCAACTTTTGAGTGGTCCCCTAACTTTATTATTATGGTCCCCCCAACTTTTAGGAGGTGATTCATTATGGTCCCCCCAACTTTTAGGACGTGATTGCACCTATGCCCCAACCGACGTGAATTTTTGCTGTCTTCTGATTCCCCCCCCTATTTTTCATTGGGCGCAAGCTGCGCCCGCCATGTATAGGGATAGAAGCCCCTGCGAGTGACTCGAGTTAACTCCAAACGTCCACATGGACGTTTGGAGACAAAAAAAATTGGCAGGAGAGGGTAACACAATGGCAGTGGTGACATTTTCAGCGAGAGTTTGACAATTAAATGCAAAGCAGCAAATTTAGAACATGAATATTTATCAGAAAGGCGTCTAAATGTACATTTCTCCGTTTCACTTTTTGAAATAGGCTAATTAGCATCATTAGTGCTTTGGCACAAAGAAATTTCTTAAAAATCAAAACGTAGGCCCTATAGTTGTTTAAAGTCTCAATTTTCTGGACGGGACAATTAAAAGCCTCTTTTGTTCCTAAGTGCAGGCGCCCATGATTTTGCATTAGGGCCTAGTTAGATAACCCGCATACGGTAGTAGGGGAAGTCACCAAAATGGGACGGTTCTTATTCGTAAGATGGAGCACACCTATTGTTACTGCTATACAGCAGTCTAGAACTATTAATACTTGCGGTGCTGCTGGCTTGATTTTTTTATATTAATATTGAACATTTTTATACTTGCTCATGTTATTATTTTCGCATCAATTAATTTTCTCAATCTGGCATTATGGGAATTATTGTCCTATCTTTTGCGTTACCCGTACCTAAAATGGGACATATTAGTAATTATTTTTAATGATAACAATATAGCATTCTTGGAAAATTGCTAAACGTTTGCATGCATCATTTGAGAGTCAACTATGTACACATCATATCAACGTGGTTTATTTTAACATAGTGCTATCAGCTCTAACGAAATTTGAGAAATATGCTAAGTGTTCCAATTTAAGGTGACGCACCCACCAGACTGAGTGCCATATTGACAGGAAATCAACTGCGCAAATTTATGCTTGAGGACTCGCTGCTGCCTTGGGCCCCGCAGACCCTAGGGCCGGGCCTGGTTGTACGTAGCGGGAAACGAACATTTCCCCTGGAAATATTCCTCCCCAAAATATTTCCCAGGGCATATCGCACGTTATGTTTAAAAACGGATGCTTTGAAGTAACCATATCACACAGTAATCGTTAATAGGCACCACCTGAAATCCATTTGCATCGATAAATGTATAAATAAACAATGACCTACATGTATGACCGTGTGCGACGTTCGGAACCGATACTTTGGAATTGAATCAAACATAAACGAGCAGCAATGTACGACTGTCAAAGCTATATAATACATTGTTCACTTACATAAACCAGTGTGGGTCACAGTTGGAATACTTCATTCAGACATACAAAACCAAATACTAAACGAAGTAAGTAAATAGTCTTTATTAGCACGAGACAAACGTTCACGCTGGTATACACCAACTATGGATGCAGACGCGAAAAGTAGGCTAGTACAATAGCGTAGAAGAAAAATAAAAACTAAACTGAATTACTATTCTATGTGGGCTACGACTAGAAGCAGGTTAGCAAGCAATGGAATGAAGCAGAGGCAGAGGATAGGCGTATACTTGTTTAAGTTTGAATTTTCGCACGGTTCTGTCTCCTTACAAAAACAAACAGGGCCCTATAAAATGTTCTCTGAATTCACATCATCCCATTGGCTCTGTATAGACCAACTTATAAAGAATCTTAAATAATAATAATATATTAGGGGCTATGAACCAGCAGACACGACGACGTTCCCACTATATAGGTCGTCTCTCATTGGTTGAAGATGACGCACGTTTGCCTATTAATTCATTGAAACGTCAGATGTACGTTGAATGGACATTCGTGAGTCGTGTAATGGCAACGGTGCAATATACGCGCACTAACAATACCATAAATAAAGATTGTGCATCGCGTCATCATCACCACCGCCACCACTATGTCCCGACGCCAGCCTTTTAGTGGTGATAGGTGTGCATAAATAACCTTTATTCTTTGCGGTCTGTTTACCAAACGTTTTATTATGTCTTCGTTTTTATTGTCTGTCTTCCTTTGCGAATCGCCTTTTATGTACATTTTACGCGCATGTTGCACTAAATATAAGCATGTGTGATTGTATATGTATATATATATATAAAGAGAGACTATAAGCACGTATATACATCATATTTACAGTAATTCACGCACGTATCGGAATTTAATACACCTTACATGTAGGTCTATGCCGACCCGTCAAGCTTAATAAAACCTGACCATATATAGACCATGTAGGCATACCTTATACGGCGTATAGCCTATAATTATAATTGAAATCACCGATCGATGATACAAGATTTATCTGATCGGGGAGCAATACTTGGATCAGGTCAGGTGTGACAATTCCTATTCTTATCAACGAAACGTGACCATGGAACGTATAGGAAGTTTCTGACCCTTGACCTTTGCGTATAGCTTAGCCGTGCAGATACTCGTGCTGTGCTCTGCGACTAAGTGTCCACGGACCGACAGTCTGACAGTCTGTGGCCTCGACTGGCAACTGGTCTCTATATCGGCCGTCAGCAAACATCAGGTAAACGGAGGAGTATAACCGATATCTAGGACAAAAATTGACAGCAAAGTCATTTACATTCATAAAATATAATATAAAACGTATACGCTTATAGGCTATAATTATCTGCATGCATATAGAGCGTGCCTGCATGCTGCCTGCATGCTGTCTATTTTGTTTGCGTGTCCTGTCTGTCTGTCTGTCTGTTTGTCTGTCTGTCTTTCTGCTTACATGCCTGTGTAGTGTGTACCTTTCCAACATAAATTCTTCGCAATTTTTTTCAACCTTTCCTTCTGCTTTCTTTGATTCAAGAACTCCTCAATTTTAATCTCTTCTGCCTTTCAACATTTCTGCGTATACCTGTGTTCTTGTGTTCTTGTGTTCTTGCCACTTTCTCTATGTTTCTATGCTCGTCCATTTCTTTCTATCTTCCCTGCATCATGCGTCTCTATTTCATCTCTTTGTCTCAGAAGATAACCTTCTATATATAAATGCCAACCTGCTTTGCGAATGATGTTATTCTCCATTCCTCTCCGTATTTCGCATGCAGTCTCTATTGCCTTCGCATGGTTTCAATTCGCCATTGAAAAGTTATTAAATTAAGATGGACAAGTCGGAAAAAGGTAGACAAGACGAAGGAGAAGTCAGACTGATTGAGAAACACATCAAGACGACATGACATGTAGAACAACACCTATAGAGTGGCTGTCGGTCGGTCGGTCCGTCGGTCGGTCAGTCATTCAGTCAGTCTACATGTATCTGTCATTACTGCTAAAATAAACAGTCAGTCAGTCGATCGGTCGACGGTCGGTCGGTCGGTCGGTCGGTCGGTCGGTTGGTCGGTCTGTTGATCGGTCGGTCTGTCGGTCGGTTGGTCCTCTTTTCAACCGTTGCTCCACGTCTTCCTTACCACATCCAAAGCTGTTTCTTCTAATCATGCAGACAATGAGATCAGAAAACAGCGAATATCATAGATCCACAAATATAGACAAAAGAGCTTTGCAGACACGCCGATGGCAGATGGAAGATAAAGAAGACAGAGAGAACTCTTACAGCAGACAGATAGACGGACGGATATATAGGCACAAGTCATATGTATATATATATATATATATATATATATATATATACATATATACATGTATATATACTGACACAGAGAAGAATGGAGGCGCCAGACATTCGAACCTGCCTAAGGGCAGAGAACGAAAAGAAAGAAGAAGAAGAAATACTGACACAGGCAGATAATATTGTAATTTGAACTTTGATTGACACACATAGGCCCTATACATATACTCAAGGACACATGGCCATAGAAATATCACAAAGCAACTGTCACCGTGTTCAACATAACTTATATGTGCATGTATATTGCTTAACGGATTGAACCTGAGTCATAATCGTAATCGCAAACTCGAAATTTCTAAAGCGCTACTCGAAAGCCAAGCGCGGGGCACCAGCTTATTAACGAGCGCTGCGTTGAGTCAGAAGGGTTGTCCGTGAGAGTAGTCCGCGGTGGTCCGGGTCGAGTTACCATATGATCAGAGGAGCCCAAGACAGCTACTAAGGCGAGTGTCGTCTGGACCGGGAATTGGAGAGTGGAGGATCAGATGAGACAGGGTAAAAGTTCTTGAAAAGGAGTGTCTTAGGTTTCGAATGAAAAGCCCGAGGTGTGATGGATAGAGGAGCCCGAGTAAGGTGATGGTGTGTGATTAGTAATGAAACTAATGATAGTGGAGGATCTGAAAAGGATCGGAATTCAGGAGGCAGATCATTCCAAAGGCGTGGTGCTGAGTTGGATATGGCTCGGCTGGAGAACTTGAGATGACTTGTGACCGGCGGTCGAGAGAGTGTAAGGCAGGCGTTATCATGCGCATTTCAGTGTCAGTGTAACTATTTTCAGGTTTCCATGTCGTTTAGCCAATATTTTGAGGTATACAGACATTTTGAGTTTCGATATGGTGACAACTGTTAGAATCTTTCGCCACCGTTTCTCTCCACGTCGTTTGTCAATGACGTCCCTGCTGACCAAATGCACGATGCACGCAACTTTGCATGTAGTCTCATGCACGTAACTTTGCATGTAGTCTCATGCACACGCCTCTGCATATAGGCTTATGCTCACAAACATCTTTGTCATAATAGTTTATTTACTATTCTCCTCATCAATCTCTTACTGATGCCTGCACTCCGCAGAATTACCTGAAGTTTAAAAGCGTAATTACCGGGTATATACTTTTGATATTTCGACTGAAGTGCATCAGTTTTGGGTATAATAATTGTCTACTGCTGCATAGCTGAATTCTTCCGTTATTAAACGAGCGATTTGCCTCACAGCGGTTTATGCAAGAGAAATGTTAGCTGCAGTTGTGTAGCACTGTAGACTCTGTCTTTCAAACTCAATGAACCCATGCGTTGAACTGCTTACTTATTCTTAACCCATTTCGAATGCGAACAAAATGATGACAATTATTCTTATAAAGTACAACTGTCAATATAATCATCATTTGCACTGTATAAATATATATCGACTAAATTTAATTGTGTATTCATTAGAAATGCTACCTGTAGGCCTATAATAACTAACAATATCTGCATATTTAATCGACTCACTTTGTGTTGATTCAAATAATGAGAAGGAACGGAATCGATAGTTCTGCATATACTATAGGCCTATAGCTATAGGACTGACCGATTGACGACGACTAGCTCCAATGTCCATCCGATCGCTCTGCATGACGCACCCACTGCTGCTGCTGCTGCTGCTGCTGCTGCTGCTGCTGCTGCCCATCCTTCGATGGCACCTTTGCGCTTTGCAGCGACATATTGCAGCTTAGGCCTATAGGCCTACATTTAATTGCATGTACACAACAGACTTTCATATATACAGCCACTTGCTAACACAAAGCATATAATTACTAATGCATCACAAGACATGAATGAGGGTTTCTACAATATCTGGCAGTTTTGCCACAAATTTTTTAGAAAAATTTAATAACGATTTTTTTAACTTTCAATGTTCTAATCCGTTCATGTTACTACTACCAAAGTGTGTGATGAGTAGTAATACAGAAAATTAAATATTTTTTGTTAAAAAACTGAAAAATAGTTTTTCCTATAAATCGTCATGGAGTTGACTTGCATCACGGAGTTGTTATCGCATAGTTGCCATCCACATTTGAGAGTCTTGAGGCACCAATAGAAATTATATTTAATAATTTTCAGTCATACCCTTCTCAGAATACTAAGAATGGAGTCATCATTGCGAGTCATAGTCAAAATATTTGCGATCTGTCAACTTTATGCTCCATCACGTCGTCGTCGTTTCACGGAGTTGACCGTCATGGAGTTGACAAATCATTTAAATTATAGTTTTGAGCAAAAAAACGCCACACACGAAACAACAAAAGTTTGATGATGATTGCAAAAAAGACACGACACTACAACTTTCACAAAGAACACATTATATTGAAATTATATTTTAAATTTTGTCGAATATTGTTGTCATGGAGTTAACCAGCGTCACGGAGTTGACCGTCATGGAGTTGACATTTCACTTCCTTTTCTGTAAAAATCGCCGCACGCGAAGCAACTAAAGTTTGATGGTGATTGCAACAAAGACATGACTCTATCACCTCCAAAATGGACGCATTATATTGAAAGTTTTATTTTCATTTTCTGAAATATTTGCGTCACGGAGTTGACATCAAATAAACATACGCAGCGCAATGATCTTGTTTACAATCTGCTGCTTAATAAATGAACGGCAAAAGAATCGTTTTTTGTTTACCAGCAGCACTGGTAGGCACTAATGAAGAAATACCAGCCGCTAAATACAGCAAGGATCACAAACCTTTACTTGTGGACCCTAGTTTTGTTGTCGTCATGGAGTTGACATCTTGTTCAAGGACAATAGCCATTGTTTCTTTTAAAATTCATTAAAATTTAATTGTTTGCTCAAATACAATATATTGTTGGAAATCAGGGTCATGGGGTTTAATTTTTATTCGAATGACCGTCCCCGTGTCCGCCTGGGTACCTGTGTCTACCTAGCCTATGTCTACTCCTAGCCTATGTCTACCTAGCCTATGTCTACCTAGCCCATGTCTACCTAGCCCATGTCTACCTAGCCTGTGTCTACCTAGCCCGTGTCTACATGAAATGGGCGTGACCTATGCCTACTTCTAGCCCATGTCTACCTCTAGCCTGTGTCTACCTCTAGCCTGTGTCTACCTAGCCCATGTCTACCTCTAGCCTGTGTCTACCTAGCCTATGTCTACCTAGCCCATGTCTACCTCTAGCCTATGTCTACATGTACTGGGCGTGGCCTCGTGACACATAAGTACGTGTGCGCGCAGCCGCAGTCAGTCTTCGAGTCATCGAACGTCAGTCACCGAACAGTCAGTCTTCGAGAGTCAGTCTTCGAGTCAGCCGCCGTCAGTCTTCGAGGAACACAGTGATCGGAAGAAACAGTCAGTGAATCGCCGTGACACAGTGGAAAGACGAGTCGGTCGAGCGTTGCGGGATCGAATCGCGGTGCAGTCAGCAGGAAATCGTCTGAGGAAAAACGCTTTGGAGAGCAGGACGACGATTTGACGACGCTGCCGAAATTCAGCGCCTGCCGACGACGAAAGGCTTGGAGGCCTTTGCGGTGCAACACTGTCGACTCGGGTTCGATTCTTGACCCGCGGTCGTGCTCTTCTGCAACCCGACGCCTACGGACGACCGAAGGATCGGTGATCGTCGCTGTGCCACGACGGGCAGGATTCAACGCCGGATCTGCCAACGCTTCCGACCGGGTGAGCGCAGTGGTTCAGCTTCCGACGCCGACGACACTGAATCGGGTTCGAAACCCGACCCGCTTCACAGATTCTCTGCGTGCGCTGGCGAGGCAGCGGTGAACTACACGCCAACGACTGCTGATTCGACTCCGGATCCGCCGACGCTGCCGACTGGTGAGGACGGAAGGTTTGGCGACCTTCCGCATCTGACGACGATCGGGTTCGAAACCCGACCCGCTACCCAGATTCTCTGCGTGCGCTGGCGAGGCAGCGGTGATCTACAGGAAGACGACTCGGCGTCCTACAGTGACAATTGCGGTGAACAGTAGTGCAGTGGTTTGAGACGGTAGTGCTCCGAACATTGCTCCGAACATTGCTCCGAACATTGCTGGCGTTATAGAAGTCGAACGAGAACTGCAGTACGAGTTTCTTCTTTGACGTCGTGAATAAATGAGTTTCAAGCCTGACGGGCTAGTCGTCAATCTTCAGTTGACGCCGGACTGCACAGACGGACGATTCCGACAGGACTAGGGTTTGGGGTTCGGTCCCTGGTGTTAATTGCCCAAACCTAGTTCCGCTACAAACTGGTACCAGAAGTGGGGTTTTGATTTCTTCGTTGGACGTCTCGTTACAAACTGGTTCCAGACATTGGAGTGAAAGAAGAACTCGTTGGACTTCTTGGAAATTCGGACTCAGCCAGTGGAGCGAAATTCAGCAACGATGTGGAACACTGCAGAGATGGACGGAAACGCTGTTGACCGCCCGATGACTTCGACGCCAGCAGCCGGACGAAGGACGGACCTCTTGGTCGACTACGAGGTCGAGTCCAGCCGCTTCCTGGAGAGAATCGACTTCGACGACGTACCGAAGAAGGATCGCAGAAGTCTGCTGATTTCTGAGAGAGACTCGACCGCCGTGGAATCGAAAGTCTTGGACAGGGTAAGCGCTTTGGAGACGAAAGTCTTGGACAACGCCAGTCGCTTGGTCGGTGAACGGAAGATGACCATGAAACCAGCAAAGTTTGATGGGACTGGGTCACTCGAATCGTTCTTGGCACAATTCGACGTATGTGCACGCCACAACAGATGGACGGCAATCGACAAAGTCGACTTCCTCCGTGTTTCCTTGGAAAAGGCAGCAACGCAGCTGTTGTGGGATTTTGGAGCGCGAACGGAGGTGACGTATGAACAGCTGGTCGAGAGACTTCGTCAACGATACGGCGCGGAAGGTCAAGCTGAGACTTTTCGTGCGCAACTCTACTATCGTCGACAGAGGGCTGATGAAAGTCTGGGAGATTTGCTGCACGACATCCGGAGACTTGTCGTTCTCGCCTACCCGGTGCCGTCGAACGAGACGACCGAGATCGTTGCGAAGGACGCCTTCTTGGAAGCCATCCGTGACCGGGAGCTGTCTCTAAAGGTGAGAGAACGGGAACCTAAGACGATCGACGAGGCGTACCGAACAGCTCTACGCTTGTCGGCGTACCAGCAGACTGCAGACCTGGAGGATCGTCGCAGACCTGCGAATCGAGTAAGAGGAACTCAGGAGGCCGACGCCGGAGGACAGCTTCAGTCTCAGCTGGACGACTTCTTCACTGCCCAGCGCAAGTGGCAGCAGGACATGGAAGGAAGAATCTGCCGACAGCTGGAGGAACTCCGAGGCTCGAACAGGACGAACTACAACTCCGCGCCGATGGTTCCGCCGACCATTCCGTCTCAAGGTAACGCATCAGGAAGTCTGGGACGTGGGTCGACCTGCTTCAAATGCGGGTCCCCAGGGCACTATGCACGCCAGTGCCGACAACGTCGACCGTTCCCCAACCGTCGGAACGACGACGAACGCGACTTGGGTCAGCCGACGACCGAGCGGAACGAAGAGACCGTCACCAACCATACAACGAGAGACCGAGCAACAGGCGTGACGAACAACGCGATCTACATCCATGGTGTGATCAACGGACAGCAAAGAACGTGCCTGGTAGACACTGGGTCGGAGGTAAGCCTGGTTCCCTCGTCTGATGTGGATGGTTTGCTGCTCCAGCCTAGTAATCGCATTCTCTTGGCTGCTAACGGAACGCAGATAAGGGTTTTGGGTCAGGTTGATGTCCCAATTAGGATTTCTAGAGGCTTTTCTATTGAGACTAATTTTCTCGTCTCTGATCAGATTGGTGAACCAATGCTTGGGATGGATTGGTTGAGACAACACCGCTGTCGACTTGGTTTTGGTCAGGGTGCGCTCTTTGTGGGTAGACGCCGCATTCCTTTGGTCAAGGGAAATGGTTCGCTTTGGTGTCGCAGGGTTATTGTTGCGGAGGAAACCACTGTCCTTCCTCGTTCGCAGTGCGATATTCCTTGTAAAATGCAATACCGTGATTTGACGACCACAGCTGAAGCATGGATGACTGAATCAAAAGAAATTCAACCTGGACTGCATGTAGCTAGAGTTGTGCTGAATGATGATGATGGTAAAATGTGCATCCGAGTGGTGAATTTAAATGAACAGCCTATGTTAACTGCTGATTCACTTCCTGACCTGCGCTTTGCAAATATCGAAAAATCCTTGAGGGCGCATGACTTGCGGGTGCATCCTGCACAATTTGAAAAAGTGACCGGAGGGTCGACCCGAAAAGTGACCGGAGGGTCAGCCGAAAAAGTGACCGGAGGGTCGACCACAAAAGTGACCGGAGGGTCGCGTCCAGAGACACATTTAGTGGAGAAATTGATGGAAGATGTCTCTGAGGATGTTTCGGCAGAGGTGAAGGAACGGCAGAGGAATTTGTTGGTCGAGTATGAGTGCATCTTCTCGACCACCGACCATGATTTGGGAAGGACCATGATTACTCAGCATAGGATTGATACCGGGGACTCTCATCCGGTAAGACAACCGTTGAGGAGGCAACCGCTTCCATATCAGGCTACCATTGATGCGCAACTAGAGCAAATGTTGGTAACTGGAGTTGTGGAACCGGCGATAAGTAAATGTTCTGCAAATGTGGAGAATGATTTGTCTTTGCGGTTTTGCTCTGGTCCGACCCGGAAGGATTTCAGTCCTTTTTCCGAAACTGATGCCTGTCGGAGAGTCTCGTCTTACGCTGTGTGTTGCAGCACAATTGAATTGTATTGTGGTTATGCTCCGGGAAGCATGAGTCTTGGTCGTGCGAGTGAGTCTAGTCTCGCGAGCCGCAGGTGGATTTTGGACTGTGGGCTTTTGTCTTTCGACCCTGGAGGGTATTGGTCGGATTTGGGTCGACTGAACTTGGAAGACGGAGTGGCGACGTCTACAGGCCGACCACGACGCAACGTTGGCCGTCCTGTTCGATTCCAGTGAACGTCGAAAGAAAGTTAATTTAATTATTATTGGGTCGTGCCTGGCCCGTGTTTTTATTTTTTTGAATTGATTGTAAAGCCGTGTGTGGCTTTTGTTTTTCTGTAACCTGCACGTAATTGATTGTATAATGTCGTTTGAAAAAAAAAGAGAAGAAAGAAGGGGGGTGTGCCCAACAAAGCACACCGTACCCAAAAAGAAAAAAAAATAGAGAAATAAGCCTGAAAAAAAAAGAAGAAAAACAGGCGAGAAAAACGAAAAGGGGGTTGTGACCGAGATGGCACTTCGCACCCGTAAGAAAAGAGCCGAACGAAACGGGGGGTGTGCGTAAAAAGCACATCGCACCCGGGAAGTGAAGGAAAAAGAGAAAAAGGGGGTTGTGCGCGATTGCACTCCGCACCCGATAAAGGTTTTGCAATGTCGTAATTAAATTGTCGATTTGATGTTTTCGTAATGAATCGCGGCGAAGGGTTTCGCTGAAAACAAATGTACTGGATTCATCGAACGATGAGAGACTGTATTATTTTGATTTTGTGTATAAGAATGTTAATTTGGGCCTATTGTGTAGACAGGAGTAATGTGGTAGATTTTTGAAGACGTTGGCCCCTGATTACGTTTTGGGGGATGTTTAATTACTTACTCCAAGTGGGACCTTGGATTGCTTGTGGGGGAAGCGTGTTGGAAATCAGGGTCATGGGGTTTAATTTTTATTCGAATGACCGTCCCCGTGTCCGCCTGGGTATCTGTGTCTACCTAGCCTATGTCTACTCCTAGCCTATGTCTACCTAGCCTATGTCTACCTAGCCCATGTCTACCTAGCCCATGTCTACCTAGCCTGTGTCTACCTAGCCCGTGTCTACATGAAATGGGCGTGGCCTATGCCTACTTCTAGCCCATGTCTACCTCTAGCCTGTGTCTACCTCTAGCCTGTGTCTACCTAGCCCATGTCTACCTCTAGCCTGTGTCTACCTAGCCTATGTCTACCTAGCCCATGTCTACCTCTAGCCTATGTCTACATGTACTGGGCGTGGCCTCGTGACACATAAGTACGTGTGCGCGCAGCCGCAGTCAGTCTTCGAGTCATCGAACGTCAGTCACCGAACAGTCAGTCTTCGAGAGTCAGTCTTCGAGTCAGCCGCCGTCAGTCTTCGAGGAACACAGTGATCGGAAGAAACAGTCAGTGAATCGCCGTGACACAGTGGAAAGACGAGTCGGTCGAGCGTTGCGGGATCGAATCGCGGTGCAGTCAGCAGGAAATCGTCTGAGGAAAAACGCTTTGGAGAGCAGGACGACGATTTGACGACGCTGCCGAAATTCAGCGCCTGCCGACGACGAAAGGCTTGGAGGCCTTTGCGGTGCAACACTGTCGACTCGGGTTCGATTCTTGACCCGCGGTCGTGCTCTTCTGCAACCCGACGCCTACGGACGACCGAAGGATCGGTGATCGTCGCTGTGCCACGACGGGCAGGATTCAACGCCGGATCTGCCAACGCTTCCGACCGGGTGAGCGCAGTGGTTCAGCTTCCGACGCCGACGACACTGAATCGGGTTCGAAACCCGACCCGCCTCACAGATTCTCTGCGTGCGCTGGCGAGGCAGCGGTGAACTACACGCCAACGACTGCTGATTCGACTCCGGATCCGCCGACGCTGCCGACTGGTGAGGACGGAAGGTTTGGCGACCTTCCGCATCTGACGACGATCGGGTTCGAAACCCGACCCGCTACCCAGATTCTCTGCGTGCGCTGGCGAGGCAGCGGTGATCTACAGGAAGACGACTCGGCGTCCTACAGTGACAATTGCGGTGAACAGTAGTGCAGTGGTTTGAGACGGTAGTGCTCCGAACATTGCTCCGAACATTGCTCCGAACATTGCTGGCGTTATAGAAGTCGAACGAGAACTGCAGTACGAGTTTCTTCTTTGACGTCGTGAATAAATGAGTTTCAAGCCTGACGGGCTAGTCGTCAATCTTCAGTTGACGCCGGACTGCACAGACGGACGATTCCGACAGGACTAGGGTTTGGGGTTCGGTCCCTGGTGTTAATTGCCCAAACCTAGTTCCGCTACAATATTAAGCATATTTTATACAGTACACACTCCGTTACTAAAAATAAATAGTAAATGATCGGTCTGGCAGTATGCGGAATTGGAGATAAAGAAGTTTCCCCGACATCGACTAACCTGGGACTACATCTGGGACAACACAGTTTCTATTGGAAATGCTTCAACTGTGCGGTTATAAAGCCACCTAAATAATTTATTTACCTGCCATTTCAAAATTCTTTTGATTTTATTTAGGCCACCTGAAATAGATCTACGTAACGCAAGGCCGTAGCTAGGGGGGTGTTTTGGGTGTTTGAACACCCCCCGAAATGGAAAATGTGAAAAATAATATTATGCATTTACGAGCACATGATGTAAAAACCATGAAATAAAACCATGAAAACACCCCCCGAAATATGCAGGATGACTAAGAAAAAGTCATCAGATTTTTAGGAAGGGAAAATCTGGGAGTGAAACACCCCCCGAAATCAAATCCTGGCTACGGCCTTGACGTAACGGGTTATCTTAAATAATCATTTAAGCTTTTAAAGAATATTTTAAATACCGCGGACAGCAAAGTGAGCACTTATTGTAGAAACACTCGAATACGTTACCACACTTACAGATTGATAATTAATGTTGGTATTGCGTATCAATGTTTACTAGGCCCAAAATTATTTAGTCTCTATATAATACGTCATCGCTAGAGTTTATTACCTGTTTACAAATTTAATCGTTGTAGATTGCTATCTTTCATATACGGCCTCAAATTCAATTCCCTACTATAGATCTACTTGCAATAGTTTTCTGCAGTTTGCAAACCTGACACGAACTCGTTATATTCATATTCACGTTAAAAATAAACGAAACGAACAGAAATTCGTTAAATAATAACCACCCGAAAAATATCCAGACTGGCAAACCTTGACACTATAATATTTCAATATAGGCTCTACATTATTCTGTTAGGCGACATCTATGATATTGCTTAATCTAAACTATATAGCTCAACATTTGTCCTTCTCTACATTTTGTCTCTGAGTCTCTCGCAATTAAAGCTCACGATTGCAACACTGCAATAATAATATAATTTATAAAAAAAATACCAGAATATATTTTTCGCAAAGACAGACGGCACTAAACAGGGACAAAGCGCCAAAGGAGACTTTTTAGCCTTAAAAGTATGCAGGGTACATTCCACCATCGCTTTCAAAACCAGGGTCTTGTAACGCAGCTATAGGTACACAATACACATGCATGACTGTTGGCTGACAGATAGTGAAGCAAAATTGTTTGAGAGACGGATTTAGCGGAGGGTTTCTGTTGAATGATTTCATTCAAGCGTTGCAAACATTTCTCTTAAGGGCAGCTTTGTGTCAGGTCCATTTCTGTGTTCGCATGGCACGTTTTCAGCCTTTACTGCTTCCGAACCGCTTCAAGTTCCTAAATATTTGAAGAATAAGAAATGTAAACCAGAAGAATACACAAACGAATACGTTCTTATAAGATATCGGAGAGATTTTTAAAAGTTATATTTAGGCCTACTCCGTTAGCTCATTGCGAAATTGACAAAGTGGAGATTGTATGGCGGATATACAAATGTGTCAGCTATACTGTTTACAGGCCATATGTACCGGGCGGGCAAAATAAAACCCAAGGCGGTTGTCATGATCTTGGTCAGAAGTAATTTTAATTTTTTTAGATGCTTAAAAGCAATTCATATCTATGCACAATATTTTCGCTTAACCTTAACTCCACCCAAACACCTCTTGAGAAGCAGTTTGCATAATTATATCTATATAAATAACAATGTAAAACGTTACCGTTGGACATGAAGGATCTCGGAAAGTTCTTGACCGATTGTTTTGAAAATTTTCACAAAACGTTCCATTCGAACATCAGCGGGTTTGTATAATGCCTTTTGGGAAAAAGCGCAATCTCTACGACCAAAAAACACAACTTTTAATTTCATTCGATAGACGTCGATGGAGTCCAGCCATTTCGAGTTTGAACTTTCACGCATTAGTCTGCCCATTCTTCGGGCGCGTTTCAAACCCATTCTTCGGGCGCGTTTCAAAACGTATAGCCAGCCGTCTGCTATAGCGCAAATTTATATGCAACTGTCGGTTTTGACAAAATCGTCCATTTGCGGCCGTTTTCCGCGCGTCTTTCTACAGTGGCTACAGGGAGGGGAGGGGAGGGGAGGAAGGCGGGGAGAGGAAGGCGGGGGGAGGAAAAGGAGGGGAAAGGGAGGGGAAGGGGAAGGGGAAAGTGGAGGGGACGTAGGAAGGGAGGTTTGGACAGTCTTTTCAGCCACAGCAACGCGTGGCCGGGTACAGCTAGTACTATTATAAATTTGTGTGTATATAAATTCAAATGAGTATAAGTAGGCCTATCCATCTGAGACGATGCACACAGTCTATGCTTATCAGGCCTAGATATTTTTCAATCAATGGGATTTTGTGAACGCTGTTCTTGAAATATGCACCTATAGCCACCTCAGTCATAAGTGTCTGAGTTTATCCTCAAAATCATTCCGAGAACTCAAAATCATTCCGAGAACTCAAAATCATTCCGAGAACTCAAAATCATTATGAGAACTCAAAATCATTCTGAGAACTCAAAATCATTCCGAGAACTCAAAATCATTCCGAGAACTCAAAATCATTCTGAGAACTCAAAATCATTCCGAGAACTCAAAATCATTCCGAGAACTCAAAATCATTTCGAGAGCTCAAAATCATTCCGAGAACTCAAAATCATTCTGAGAACTCAAAATCATTCGTAGAACTCAAAATCATTCGTAGAACTCAAAATCATTCCGAGAACTCAAAATCATTCCGAGAACTCAAAATCATTCCGAGAACTCAAAATCATTCCGAGAACTCAAAATCATTCCGAGAACTCAAAATCATTCTGAGAACTCAAAATCATTCCGAGAACTCAAAATCATTCCGAGAACTCAAAATCATTATGAGAACTCAAAATCATTCTGAGAACTCAAAATCATTCCGAGAACTCAAAATCATTCGTAGAACTCAAAATCATTCCGAGAACTCAAAATCATTCCGAGAACTCAAAATCATTCCGAGAACTCAAAATCATTCCGAGAACTCAAAATCATTCCGAGAACTCAAAATCATTCCGAGAACTCAAAATCATTCTGAGAACTCAAAATCATTCCGAGAACTCAAAATCATTATGAGAACTCAAAATCATTCTGAGAACTCAAAATCATTCCGAGAACTCAAAATCATTCGTAGAACTCAAAATCATTCCGAGAACTCAAAATCATTCCGAGAACTCAAAATCATTCTGAGAACTCAAAATCATTCCGAGAACTCAAAATCATTCCGAGAACTCAAAATCATTCGGAGAACTCAAAATCATTCGTAGAACTCAAAATCATTCGTAGAACTCAAAATCATTCCGAGAACTCAAAATCATTCCGAGAACTCAAAATCATTCCGAGAACTCAAAATCATTCCGAGAACTCAAAATCATTCCGAGAACTCAAAATCATTCGTAGAACTCAAAATTATTCGTAGAACTCAAAATCATTCCGAGAACTCAAAATCATTCCGAGAACTCAAAATCATTCTGAGAACTCAAAATCATTCCGAGAACTCAACCTGATTTCTGTTGACGGCGTACATTGCGACACTGAATGACTTCAATGGATTTATGAATTTAAAAAAGCCGAATATTGTGAATAAGTCAAATCGCCATAAAACAAGACACGCGATTCGTAGCGTCCTTTTGCATTTGCAACGACTTTCGCTAGAGGCGCTAAAACCTTTTTCATGTCGCACTATCTCTGGTCGGTAATAATATTCAGCACATCCCATCATTAAAGTGTTCACTTTTAGAGCAATATGTCAGTTTCGTAAACTGTACGTTGTGCCTCATCGAGGTAGAAATGCACGTCTAAAAAAAACGTCGTCTATACTATATTATGTCACAAGTCTTTTTATTTAAACGAACCGACGGAATTACGTCATTCGGTCTTCGTGGATTTAGACGAACCAATTGAGCATCATGACAGTCTGTTGTCAATGTGTCTGATTGATGACATCCAGAAAGTTGGTCAAATAGATTGCATGCATGCTCAATACTCTGCCATGGTCCCTATCCCTCATATCATTTGAGCTTTTGACCTGCTTGGTTGGAATTTTCCCATCTAATTTTGACTGACTGCGTATCGCTGTCTCCGGCCGCAGGTTTCTTCGTTCGGTTGATGAGAGTGTTTTTCCTGCTCCCCAGGCTTGTACCCCTACAACGAATTACATAGCCTTATAAAATAATTATGTATATGCTTTCGACGGTCCTGTGGCTCGAGGCAACCGTCCTCGCAATTTATAGCTGATTTAGTCAGATTATCTCGTTCCCGATCTCTTTTCTCTTAGAGTCTCTTCTTTTTCAATCAGAGTTCTTCTTGATGGATCCGGACCGATATAATACTGTATAGAGGACAAATGGGTTATGTCCAATGCGTTTTAGAGAGTACTTAACACCTTTGTGCTCTATACAGTCGATATATAAATATAGATCTATGCTATATATATATATAATGCATCTATACGTGTAGGTCTACCAAGAAAAAGAATTGCTGTTGTCTCAACGCTGCATGGAACTATAGGGTTGCACATTGATCGCATTTGGTTTATGCTATAAACATAGCATCATGTCTGCAATGTGTGAATAGGCAAAACTCGCTAGTCCTTCCCATTCTATGTCATGACTCGGAGACTTGGTCTCACTTATCTTTGTAAGGTTGCATCATCCAACTGATCCAATCGACAGATCCTATCCTCCTCACTTCAGCCTTCATCTCCTCCTCAGTCAATAATCATCTCGGATCCTTATCCAGCCAATCCATGTCTCATCCTTCTTTCAAACGATCTCTCACCTGAATTATTCTACAAATTGACGCTCAAATAGCGTAGCATCATTTGTCTAATACAAATCATCTGTCACTCTTCGTGTTGTTCTTTCATAGCTAAAGTATCGCCCATGATTCAAGATAGGACTTACCCTGGTCCATGCTGCATCATCGACAGTTTTCTCAATCAAAACAAAAGGTCGTATAGCAGCCTCGTTGTTTATTTTTCCTCTGTGGTCTTTAGACAATCCGACCTTATTCTTTATACAGTATTAGCCTATGTCTAAACCCTGAGAACACCTTTACCTCAAAGCAGTTGGTGCTCTACTACAGGGTAGCGCTTCAGAATGTTTAAGACTTAAAAAAATTACAGCAAACATAAGACACAAGAATATTAACTCACTGCAAAGCTTAGCGAAGAGACGTGCAATTCATGATACACAGTATGCAAAATGCAAACCCTTGCGTCTTGAGAAGACAAGGTGATTGCGATTGCACAATGCAGTACAAAATTTCCAAGGTCTTTATTAGTCAGTGTAGCCTACGTCCAGCTGAGATCGTTGTTTACAGTTTCCTCATCAGTTGACCTTGTTTAGAGAGTTAAAACTTAAAACGAAGTATGAGCTCTCTTAGTATTAGGCCTACTTCGACTGAAAACGAGGGCGTTGTATCCGGGAGAGAGCGACGAATATGTAAGCTCCGGATGTTTCCAATATAAAATAATGTGTAACGAAACTTTGTGGAAAGCGTTAAGCCCATGCATGATTTGAACAGGTCGCATTTACGGCTGATGAGTTTCGGAGTAATGTGGTCTTTATAGTAGCGCAGGACGAACACCTATGGCTGCAGCTTCATGACGTTGCTTCACTGCCTTAGCTAATTGCCTCCAACGCTATTGGCTGGCGTGCGAGAAATGTCATTGAAAGCTTCAGTTAAAATCTCTGGAATGACTGATCACTTTTCGAGGGACTTTAGGAAGAAGGTTTTTATATACATGTGCAGTATGGTTGAACTCGCAATCAAATCAGCTATCGCTTGTTTTAACGTTCTAAAGGAGATGAATGCATTGGCTATTTTTTGATAATCCGACGTGTCTAAGATAGCGATGGATTAACTTGACACGCACACACACACACACACACACACACAATACTTAGTGTAACATGGATATTAACAGTTGGCGTCCGTCATTTCGCCACATCGTCTGTACACGTTGGTTTCATTCGTTTGTCGCTGGTGCTAAAGATAAACGTGCTGCACTTCAGATCGACGAATGGTCTGCATGGTCTGTATACAGTATATATATATATATGGATCTGAAGATGGAGATGTTGAGACGCGTGACCAGTAGAGTGGTGCAATCGATCACTGAAGACATGCACATATAAATATACCCACGTAGACATTACAATATCATCGACTTTCAGATCGGATATGTAGGCAAGAGCGCATCAATCGCTGTGTGAATTATTGATTGGCCAATGACCATGGTCAGATAATTGTGTAGCCATTCACCGAATCCCGCCATTCTATTGTTCCCGACTGACAATTCCACGATGGCTTTCCACAAAGTTTGACAGAGTGTCAAACGACCGTCACAATTCTGCTGACAACGATCGAATAATTCGAAATTGTCCCAAAGACATCAGGACTCGACATCAGACATCAGAGATCAGAGATCAGACATCAGAGATCAGACATCAGTCACTCTCGTTGAATTCTTTCTCTTTCAAAACGACGTTTTTGTGGATGCCCTCCCTCCCTCACTCCCTCTCTCCCTCCATTTCTTTCTCTCTGTGTTTCACACACACATGCTCACTCACTTTAGGGCCTATCTTTGTTTTGTGCATGCGTCTCTGATCAATATATATTATTGGCTTTGGTACGGAAATGTATTTCGTAATTGAAAATGAGCAATGAGAATAAGTGTGGCAGTATAGTACCGCAGCTGCTATTTATTCCTCGATGAGATCAAAGTTGCAGAACATCGAGTCTTTCTTTAATTTGATGAATTTTTTTATATATCAAGAAGACAACAATTCTTTAACATGGAAGATTGGAAGCGTAATCCATTAACCGTTGATGTTGGTGGCAGAATCCTCGAGAATGCGAATAGACATAAAGGAGGATCTGGTGCAAGTGACATCCATAGAATCGTACATGTGCTAACAGCAATCGACTTAAGACAGCTCCTGAGATGAACGACACCTAACCAACCCGCGGTAGATTATGCTAAAACTCAGTAGCTTACGTTTTTGTATGATCAGTATGGTTCAGTTCTTCCGCTTGAATCGATATAAAACCCCTATAAACTTAGGTATATTACACCGATCAATACAGCGGGAGCGTGTAAGGCGTGCTGCAATCTGCTAATATGGAAGCAATGACTCGAATAACTGATAATATCATTATGACTAAACATGGTGAGTTTGAATGAACATACGAGAGTCGTTGCGGACTCTATCATTGATCGACTTGTCTATATTCAAAAGCTTTGAAGAAAGACTGAACTTGTTCAACCTGTCTCTGTCTATTCAGTCAGATCCACAACTCAATCAATTATAAGCTCGCCGTCTATTCAGTCGTTCTGTCCGCAGTGAAAAAGTGCTGACACCCAACAAGCAAGCTAAACGCAAGAAGGAGCAGTCTCCTGTTGTCTTCTGTTGTCTTCTGTTGTCTTCTGTTGTATTCAATTGTCTTCTGTTGTCTTCCGTTGTCTTCTGTTGTCTTCAATTGTCGTCTGTTGTCTTCTGTTGTCTTCTGCTGTCTTCTGTTGTCTTCTGTTGCCTTCTGTTGTCCTCTGTTGTCTTCAATTGTCTTCTGTTGTCTTCTGTTGTCTTCTGTTGTCTTCTGTTGTCTTCTGTTGTCTTCTGTTGTCTTCTGTTGTCTTCTGTTGTCTTCTGTTGTCTTCTGTTGCCCTCTGTTGTCTTCAATTGTCTTCTGTTGTCTTCTGTTGTCTTCTATTGCGTTCTGTTGTCTTCTAGCAGCTGTTGTCTTCAATTGTCTTCAATTGTCTTCAATTGTCTTCTGTTGTCTTCTGTTGTCTTCTGTTGTCTTCTGTTGTCTTAAATTGTCTTCAATTGTCTTCTGTTGTCTTCTGTTGTCTTCTGTTGTCTTCAATTGTCTTCAATTGTCTTCTGTTGTCTTCTGTTGTCTTCTGTTGTCTTCAATTGTCTTCAATTGTCTTCTGTTGTCTTCTGTTGTCTTCTGTTGTCTTCTGTTGTCTTCTGCTGTCTTCTGTTGTCTTCTGTTGTCTTCTGTTGTCTTCTGTTGTCTTCAATAATTATTGTCTTCAATTGTCTTCTGTTGTCTTCTGTTGTCTTCTGTTGTCTTCAATTGTCTTCAATTGTCTTCTGTTGTCTTCTGTTGTCTTCTGTTGTCTTCAGTTGTCTTCTGTTGTATTCTGTCGTCTTCAATGGGAAATAGACGTCCATAAAATATAGCCAGGCAAACAATTAGAAGAACAGACGGCAGACAAACAACGTGTGCGACAGATAAGTAGGAAGAAAACCAAGAACAAAAGGCAGACAGAGATACAGAGAAACAGACAAGTAGACTAGGCCTATATAATGCTAGATCATGAATTATTACTATAGGATAGGTTGCAAGACTGCGACGAAAAATGTGAGGAAAAGCACTTTGAATATTAAAGACAGCTTTTTATCTGCTAAGAGTTCGTGACATTTATGTAAGTGAACAATTCGGAACGGCTGCGTGTATCCTGATGATAAATTGAACACTGGACAGCACAGCAAAAAAACTGTAAGGAAGTATACTCGCATATGATATTATTGATCTACGTTCATCGTGGGTCTTGTATAGACGTGATTTACTCGAACGTATTATTTTTTTTAGTTCAAAGCCTCTGAAGACAACTATCTGTAGTCTGGATTTGATTTAATCTGGACTGAATTCAAACTCGAGCGAATGACTCGTGATTCATAACATGTGCTTCTATTTTACAAAAGCAACATCTGCAGCAATGGAATAATATCGAAACAAAGCTAAAAGTAGAGACACTTCTAAAATGCATTTGAAACTTTCTACTGCTTCGATTCAATCATATGTTAAAACATTATAAAATTATTATTATGATAAATCGTGCATGCGCTGCCACTCTGCTAGGATTCTTGCGACCTTGAAGAAAACTAAACTAGAAATCTAATAAACATTCATGTTCAAATTCCAGCTTAACTTCAGTTTATTGTCATCATTACTACATGATTGCTCTTCTGATGACCAAGACAGGAACATTCGTTCTCATTGTTGTGAAACCGTATTGCACAATAGTTTCCCCGAGGTTGTAAATTGTTCGTATATACCAAACGGGCATAGACATTCCTCTGGCTCAAATAATGCACCGAGTCGGTCGTTTGCCACCACTATTTTGTCATCAGTGGCATAGTTCGCACACCCCCTGTTGTGTGCTTAGTGTGCACAAGTGTGTGAAGACTCATCTCTGACCTCTTAATGGTCCAAGCTCCGTGATGAAGATGTAGAAGACTGAATATTCACTCCACCAGCAGCGTATACGGCCTTATTATAGGGTATACCATACTGTAAGAGCATCATACAAAGCAGGTCACCGAGATCAAGACCACACTTACAAGTATATCATATAGTCTAACATATATTGTTTAGCACTCGCTCAGTTTCATGTTGCATGTGTTAGTTACTGTTCTAAACCAGAATCTTAAAAAATTAACTGACCACTCTACAGTTCTATAGAGTTAGCGGTTTACGATGCATGGTCCATGCACATTAGAAGGCGAAACCAACCGCCAGGTTACTTTCATAACACCGCGGATAACATGCATTTACGGTGTTGATCAGGTTGCAATTATGTTTAAGAGCAGAGCCATCTTTGTCAGTTTTACTGTGGGAAGACTCTTCAATCAATTAGATGAAATTTGTCCACATGCATGACGATTGTTTGCAATGGATGGCGTTTGAGTTACTTATACGCTAACCGCTGGAAAACTACAGAGAGAATATTGTTCTGGAGACAGCAGGCAACAGGTGGCAGCACATCGTTTCAGTCATGCAGGCAACCATCAAGAGAGCAAAAACAAGCATTTTAAGCATACGTATACTCAGATTATAGCAGATTATAATAGTGATCAAAGATGTGTAAAATTTTATCTTCCATCTTGCGGCTCTTGTCGTTTGATCATTTTCCGTTTCATGCTGCATATTCTCTGAGTTTCTGGAGTTTCTCATCCAGTTTTCTGCAATCTATTCATGCGTTCGGATGATATTTCGATGATATTACGATGGCTAATGTTTCAATCGTCGTAATTACATTACTGAATGGATTCGTCGGCGATATACGTTGAATAGCAGAGACCATGCATGAAAGCAGGAAGAGACCTTCCGATGAAATGCGATCAGCCTTTGAAAAGATCGACGATCCTTCTTCGATTCTTCGCCTGTCATTCTTTAGTTCGTTCTCTGGTGAGCGACACTAACTCTATGACTACACGTCGGTCATTTGCGACAACATCTCTAGCATTTAGAATTCTAGCAATCATTGTGAACCAAGCGAGACATGCTGTTACTTGTTTCTTGTAATGCTAGACCTATACCGTAATATCTAAGCGCCTATAGGATACAATGTCATGTAGATAGGATAAGTTTCCGAATCTGCTGACGCGGACAACGTGTATAGCCATTTTAGCTGAGCATGTCGACGTACCAGGTATATCCATGAGTCTATAGGTACGTCGACGTAGACTCTATACCTATGTGTATAGCCTGTATGCATAAGCACATATAATATATAATAGGCCTAGATGTCTATTGACGCCTACTTTCTCTACCAACGACTTCCTCGACGTGCTCACCGCCAAGACCGACCGTCTTCGTGCGTCTACTGCCAACGCTGCTCCTCCTACGTTCTCATCAACGACATCTGTCTTCGACGGCTTCCGACCCATCGTGGATTCGGATCTTCGTTTAGTTTTTTCATCTGTAAATTTAAAATCATGTGAATTAGACCCTCTACCTCCTTTTATTATTTGTGACATTATTGATGACATTGCTCCTTTCTTTCTGTATCTTTTTAACAGGTCACTTGCTGAAGGTTGCATTCCTGCCTCGCAAAAACAGGCTCTAGTCTTCCCTGAACTCAAGAAGCCCAATCTTGACCCTAGCCTCAGTCAAAACTATCGACCCATTTCAAACCTGTCTTTTCTGTCCAAGACTCTTGAGAGACTTGTTTCAATGCAACTTCTCCCCTATCTTGAGAAATCGGGTCTTCTTCCTTCTCACCAGTCTGGCTATAGGGCTAACCACTCCACTGAGACAGTTCTTCTCTCTTTACTTTCTGACATATACACTGCTGTTGACAAGTCTCAAGTCACTCTTTTGGCTCTCTTCGATGTCTCTGCTGCCTTTGACATGGTCGACCATGAAATTTTGTTGCAGCGCCTTGAAACCTCCTGTGGACTCAAGGGTACTCCACTACTTTGGCTTCGCTCCTACCTCTCCGACCGCACCCAAATGATCATCTCTGGTGACTCTAGGACTCAGTGGGTCCCTGTTGTGTTGGGTGTCCCTCAGGGGTCTGTCCTAAGCCCGCTCTTATTCGTCCTATACACGGCTGGCATTCACTCCCTTTTCCCCAACCATTCTGCTACTGGCCATCTTTTCGCTGATGATGTCCAAGCCTATGTGCATGGACCCCTTCAGCTCAACTCTTTCTTGCGAGCCAAATTGACGCTCTATCTCAAGATCTTCATCTGTGGATGTCGTCCAATCGTCTTTCTTTGAACTCTTCCAAAACCCAGTTGATTTGGTTTGGCACTTCCAAGCAGCTCCAAAAACTTGACTATACTCGGTACTCTCTCAAACTTTTCCTCACTTCAACTTTTCGTCTAGTGTTCGAGACCTAGGTGTTACCCTAGATAGTTCTCTAACTTTTACCGAACACATAGCCAGGCTTACTCGCTCTTCCTACTTCCAATTAAGGCGGCTGAGAGCTATTCGCAAATCTGTTTCATCTTCGATCTTTACCTCAATTGTCCACGCCTTCGTCTATTCTCGGATTGACTATTGTAATTCTGTCCTTGCTGGCCTCCCTAAGGTCCGGCTGGCTCCCCTACAGTCCGTACTCAATGCTGCTGCGAGTCTCATTGCCCGTCTTCCTCGATTCTCACACATATCTACATTCATGGCTGAACAACTTCACTGGCTTCCACTCTCAGCTCGCATACAATTCAAAGTTCTAAGTTTGGTTCTCAAGTCTTAACGAGGCCTTGCTCCGACGTATCTTTGTGATCTCATACTTCGCCCCATTTCGGCCACTTCGCTGCGTCCTCTTAGGTCCTCAGATCCATGGGCGGAGTTTGGTTTCCGTTCTTGGAGGGGCTAAAGCCTTCTTAAGGGGGGCTAAGCCCGGAAAAAGATACCATTTACATGGTGAAAAAAATGAATCTGGGTCTTCTTGGGGGAGCTTAGCCCCCCCTAGCCCCT
The DNA here is from genome assembly GCA_949752735.1 of Lumbricus terrestris. Lineage (NCBI taxonomy): Eukaryota > Metazoa > Annelida > Clitellata > Crassiclitellata > Lumbricidae > Lumbricus > Lumbricus terrestris. The sequence continues at coordinate 21,021,454 of OX457038.1, forward strand.
GATAAACTCCGCCCATGCTCAGATCGGCTTGACCTCTTTGTTCCTCGCGTCAGGACCGCCATGGCTCAATCCAGATCATTTGCCTGCATAGGTCCCTCCCTATGGAATGGTCTTCTCCCATCCGTTCGCTCTGCCATCCTCTCTGGTAGTCTTTCGTCATCTTTCTCTTGTCTAAAGACCTGCCTTTTCTCTCGGAGTTGCACGCACTGGGAGCGCTTCTGAAAGGCTCTTGCTGCAAGAAGCGCTTTACAAATGGTCAGATACGATACGATTGACGCAGTATACAATTGACTGATTGAACAGTATGTTTCTAGTACTCTATTTAACATCACGATGAAAGTACTTTGGGAACGAACAGCGAAGTAGATGTTTGCAGTGGATAAGTTTTATACGTAAATACGTTGTTATACGAATATTATGTTGAAGGTTAAGGTATAATTATATTATTATAATAACGATGGTGACGAAAGCGATATCGTTGGCGATTGCGAGAATATGATGATAGCCAGAGGGAGGAGGGAGAGGAAAGGAAGGAGGAGGAGGATGGTGAGGATTACGAGTACGATATCTGGATGTGTCTGTTTATTTGTACGTCTGTCAGTAACGGTTGGTGTGGTCGGAGGGAGTGAGGCCGTCTGGAGACCGTTATCTGGGTTGTCAAAAGGAAGTGTGTATATGCATACAGCAGATGAATAATGTTATACACCACAGGCAATGGTTCTAATTTTGCGTTCGATCATACGATAGCGTCAGTGTTCATGACTCCTGTTGTTTGCTTCTGTCTGATTTATCATCAGAATGGTATTCATTCGTCTCACAGTAATTCTGCATTCGCCGATCTCTAATCTTATCTATCGACTGTAATGCATGCAATGTAATCACACTGAGTGCTTTCGTGATGAGACATGCATGGCCACGGGAGACACTCATATTTGAGCATCTGAGAGGCAGCAAAGAGATCTCAGAAAGACTCAGATGCTATAAAAATGATTTTCTATTCCACAGGCAATTATATAATTATATATACATATATAGGCTTTGATTTCAAAATTCCTTCGGTACATACTGGATTGAATAGGCGTTGATACTCCATTGATACTCGCTGGGTAAGCAGACGTCCTGCATGTGGGTGAAAGCGATGTCCTGGATTTAAGCATTCAGATATATCTAATTTTTAAAACTTATAATGGAGTCTTCCCCAACATCATTTCACAGTAGCTTATAAACTGTTGATTGCAAAGAATAGTCGTAAACTGTAGGGACAGAAGCTGAAGCATGTGCCACAAGTATACAGCGACGATGGATCATATGACGGCAAAAATCTAATGTATAGCCTAATCATAATGTATTGCTGTAATCATGAATGTAGGCCTACAGTTGTACACGATTAGCTGTAGATGGAGGAGCCGCATGAGAACCTGGGTTTAAACGCAGAACGACATACGAATATGCATTTATACATATCGTATGCATACATAATATTCAATACATTCATGAATGCTTGCTTAAGTTGCTTTCTATGCGAAAGAATAGAGAGAAGCTGAGAAACATGGCGAGAGATTCAAATACACAGAACAGTGGGCTTATATGGGATTATGATGCATGTGGTGAATTATGGTTGGTATGAGAGACGAGAAGACGGAACAGTGCCTTTGAAGTGTTGGAGGAGAGGAAGGATAGAGAGGGATATAGAAGGGGAGCGAGAGAGACAAAGAGACAGAGAAAGACAGAGAGATAGGGAGAGAGAGGAAGAGAAGGAGAGAAAGAGGAGAACTAAGTGATAGAAGAAGGAGGATAAGAGAGAGGGAGAGATCTGCATGATGCCATGCAGCCACAGTCGTGCACGTGACGATGATGGAAGGATGGAAGCAGTCAATGGTTGAAGGCAGCAAACGGCTGAAGCGAGTCGACGAATTCAGTCGCTGAATCCGGGCATCGGAAGATGGTCGGCTGCTGACAACTGGATGCATGGTAAGTCTTTGATTGCTGCTGCTGCTTTTGCCGCTGCATCCGAAGAGAGAGAGAGAGAGAGTGTGTGTGTGTGTGTGTGTGTGTGTGTGTGTGTGAAAGAGAGAGAGATAGAGATAGATAGATAGATAGATAGATAGATAGATAGATAGATAGATAGATAGATAGATAGATAGATAGATAGATAGATAGATAGATAGATAGATAGATAGATAGATAGATAGATAGATAGATAGATAGATAGATAGATAGATAGATAGATAGATAGATAGATAGAGAGATAGAGAGAGAGAGAGAGAGAGAGAGAGAGAGAGAGAGAGAGAGAGAGAGAGAGAGAGAGAGAGAGAGAGAGAGAGAGAGAGAGAGACAGAGACAGAGACAGAGACAGAGACAGAGACAGAGACAGAGACAGAGACAGAGACAGAGACAGAGACAGAGACAGAGAGAGCGACTGCGCTAGAGACGATCGACAATAATTATTGTCTTCACTGTTTTCTTCCAGCTGCAGATCACGTGATCGTCGCTTAAATCCTTCAAATGCAAAAGGATGAGTTCGAAATCTTTCGGGCAAAGGCGTATGGATACGGTTCTTCAACGGCGCCGGATTCTTGTGAACATGGAGAGGAAACGAAGCAGGAGCAGGAGGAGGAGGCTGGAAAATGGACTCACATGGAATCACCATCCTATCTAGAGTTTGATGAAAGATCTCAGCAGCGAGAGGTCGATGTAGGGGTTGAGCGAATCCGTACTTCCAATCGACGCTCCATGGACATCAGAGAAAGAGAGAAGCAGCTGTGGAAAGGTGGAGGAGGAAGAGGTAGGAGATCGGAGGTAGGCGCTGATGTCATGGTGGAAATCCAGTCTCCTAGTCCGACGGAATTACCGCCAAATGATCTGCTGCAGCAGCTGTCGAGGTCAAGCTATGCAGGAGATTCAGAGGAGAAGCGGATGTCTACCGTAACAGGTGGATCAGCGATGATGAGGTCATCTGTTGTGCTCTGCCGACGAAGGTCTGCTCCAGCTGCGAGGAGACTGTCTGAGGAAAGGAATGGCATCGAGGAGTCACAGATGAGGACATCGACAACAATGGCTCTTACACAGACCGGAACAACAATGAATGATGACGCGACACCGGAAGTGATTATGGTGATGATGACGTCAAAGCTTTCAGTCCGGAGGAAGTCAGCGGTTGAATCTGACGTCATTTCTTCGTCAGACGGTAGCACCAGTCGACCACGTGACCTCGCAGTGTTGAACCAAACAGTTCGTCGTAAGTCGACGACCTGTACCCCAGAGAGACTGCAGAGACCAACCCTCAAGTCATCGTCGTCGTCAGGAAAATATCGGCGCAACAGTTACGCCGGTGGTGGGGGCGGCGCCCTTCAGTCCCCTCGCTCGATCAGTCCTCCATCTCGTATCTCGGGTCGTCACAATTCCGCCATCATCTACCTGTCGGACAGGGTCAGCTGGAACTCCTCTTCGTCGCCTGCAGGGAGTGACACAACGACCGCTCAACACAAGAGCTACGATGAACTACAATTGACGGGCAGACGGTCTTCGTCGACTGCATCAAGAATCGACCACATCGAAAACAAGACCGCGAGTAGAGAACCAGTGGATTGCCAATCTTCGGTTGACTGCAGTTTAGAATATCTTAACAACATCCATCCGGATTCTGAAGCAGCTGGTGACCTCGAATTGATGAAGACGACGAATGAGTCGAGTTTCATAAACGATTCAATTGCGGTTTATCGGATTCTGGTTGTAGGATCTGCAGGGGTTGGAAAGACGACCCTCACTCACCAGCTGCTGACAAACGAATACCTAGCCAACAAGGAAGAACAGTACAACCAGGGTGAGTTGCACCATCAAATTCATCCAATATTTTAAGAAGAATATTCATGGAATTGATTAGGATTCCCCAATATTATATGAAAATAATCAGTGAACCATCATGAACCGATTAGCTTATTGTGCGTTCAAATCTTGTCTCACCGTTTAACCTTTATGCCACCAATGCTATCTAATAGGCTTATGCATTGTATCACGTGATGGTTCCTGAAAGCAGATTCGCAATTCAATCTGTTTGATGGCTGATAAGATAGAAAGTCAGAAAGTATTTTTTCTTTCGATCAACGTAGAGTGTTTTAGGCAAATTAGCTCATCCACTGGATGGAAATCACTGAGCACTGATTGAAATGAAAAGGAAAAGAAGAAGAAGAAGAAGAAGAAGAAGAAGAAGAAGAAGAAGAAGAAGGAGAGAAGAAGGGGAAGGAGAAGGGGAAAGAAGAAGAAGAAGCAACCATTGACCTTGGACTATAGTCGATGATTATAGCAACAAAATTAATTAATCGGATCCATGCATAGCAGATGCACGTGTTCTGCTTGAAGAGATAAAGAGAGAAGTTCTCGCAGCATATAATGATAGGCCTACATTTAAAGAGATGAGCGTCAAGTTAGAGAACGTCAGGCCACGCTTATCAGCCGACCTGTCATCGACAATGATCTTCAATTTAATTCGATTCGATTCAATTTCAAAACTTCTATTGACAACAAGCATCCAAGCATCAACAAATTTGGGCAGTACAAATCGTATTCTTTTTAGATAATTAAATACAGCCTCATTCAGCCTACTCAAAAGCACATTTCTTAGTATGAAAGGAGCAACAATACTCTGCTGACGCGGAGCATCATTTACCTTGATTTAGGTAAATAGAAAAGGCGACCAGTCGACAATAATAATATCCTCAAAGGTATTTCTCACTCATCCATCTTAATAACTGATTAAGTCCAGCCCAGTTGGATGCTGTTTAAGTTTTGCTTTAAAAATTCCTAAACGAAGGCGCATTCGTCAAATGAACAGGCAGAGAATTCCATGGACAAGGTCCACGAAAAGAGATAGAGAACTTCCAGTTATGGTAGGGACTAGGGGTCTGCGGGTATACCCGTACCCGCGGGTTTACCCGTACCCGCGGGTCGGGTACGGGTTGGGTACGGGTCGGGTACAAATGTCACGGGTCGGGTCGGGTACGGGTAGAGTCATCACGGGTACGGGTATACCCGGTTCTACCCGCACCAGTGTGAAGTATTATGGCTACATATTATAATGAGTCTGCACCGTCAGAATATTCACTGTGGCTAACTGGCAAATATATTCGCATGCACATTACACGCGCACCTGATGCACACATTATGTGCTACATTATACATGGACATCTCCATCGGTGTCTGAGAAAGCCACATTAAGTGCTATGGGTACGAGTAAATGTTATCCATTTCCCCGTCGCAATTTTTACTGCTGCTACTGCTGCTGCTGATTCTGCTACTACCACCACAACTGCTCTGTTACTACTGTTACAAAAACAACTGCCACTGCTATCACCACAACCACCATCACCACCGATGCCGCCACCGCCACTACCACCATCCTCATTATCATCATCATCACCTTCTTCTTCATTGTATTTATTGTTAGTACTGCATGCTGAGTTGTATTTGTCTATTTGCCTGGTAGAGAATTGAACTATATGAAGTTCTGTTAATGACGTGGCGGGTACGGTACGGGTACGGGTATACCCGCGGGTACGGGTCGGGTCGGGTAGTAATTTTTAGCACGGGTCGGGTACGGGTGCGGGTAGAAGTTCTGTGTACGGGTACGGGTCGGGTAGCAAAAATGCTGTACCCGCAGACCCCTAGTAGGGACAACATCTCAGTGGTATTTATTATAATTACAGGATCGGGTGTATAGGTCCCCTCAAAGTCCAACTCACATCTCACCGTGGTGAGGGGGTGAACAACTAAGTAGGAGATTGCCTGCTGAGGCTATGCCAACAGTGGTGAAAGTCTCTGACTGAAGTACCACCTTGGGCGCTTCGCGAGTTGGACAGGCTCAGCAGGAACTCCGAAATGGTTGGCCAACGTGAGCGGCAGGTCTTGGGCAGCAGCAAGGCCTTAGTAGACATGGCGGAAGATTCAGAGAAGGACAACGGCAGGTCTACAGAGAGGGGAGGCATAACCTGTCATTACCGGAGTAAGGCTTCCTTACTGCGAGATGGAAAGACCTGGGGACCTACCATCTTATATTCTCCAAACAGCATCATGCAAAATGAAATCCAAAGGACAGGAATCGTTGGAGGAACATCGTGCATGATGCGGCCGAACCTCGTACCGAGGATGGCTAGGAACGGAACGGTGTATAGTAGCAATGATCATTTGCGTTGCAGTGGAAGTAATTAGCAAATGCTTCTGCAGGTAATTCCAACGATTCCTGGAATTGAAGAATTTCTCTGCCAATAAAGTTTAGAGTTTAGAGGGACCAACAGCTTTTGCCGAAACACGAGCATTGCATCAACGTAATTCTACGCTACGTTTAAAATTAGCTGAGAAAGACGAAGTTCGCTTCATGACTCGAGATTATGAGATTGTGTTGTAAATCGATTAATTATTTGTCATTATTTGCAATATAGTAAATAGTATGCGCAGACCGTCTCTCACAAAGGTTTGCATGTTTATCGGATTGTCTATTGTGATCCAACTTCCATCTGATAGGCATACCAAGTGATGCCTACACACTGTCCTTTGTTCTATGTGTGCGCGCTATTATAAACACAGCGGTGACGTATTCAAGGCCGTTAAACGAAAAGTTTTTGTCTATTGGTCTATATATATATATATATATATATATATATATATATATATATATATATATAATTATAATTATATACAATTATACATGGCCAAAAAAACTTCATGCTGAAGGAGTCGAACACAGTTTCAACGTCCACAGCTGCTGCCTAAAGCACAGACCCTACTGCCTTGTGTGCGTGTGTGTGCGTGTGGGTGCGTGTGTGTGCGTGTGCGTGTGTGCGTGTGTGTGTGTGCGTGTGTGTCACTGCAAGGCTGTGTATGGTGTGTTGCTTTAAAAATATGCCTTAATTGCTTTCATCTGTCTTTCTAATGTAGACATCTTCATGTCGTCCACTCTATCGTCGTCCAACGTCATTACTCCGCCTTTGCGGTCGTTTATCACAGTTAGCAAGTCCGTCGTGAAATAGATTTCCATGGAACAGCAGAGTAAATCTAATTGTACCAACGTTCTTTTCACACAGACTAATATTTCCCGCACCATTCATTGCTTTCTATATAATTAATCAACGCTCTAAACACTCGTTGCGATCGGTGTGCACATGATCACACATCCTGCATTCGGCTTTCAATAGTTTGAAAGGACTGCTCGACGACGTAGGCATAGTATGCGTGACATATTGCGTGTGTATGCATAAGTGTGTATACATGTATACACACTTATGCATAATTGTATAAGTGTGTATTAGGTGTGCATCTATAATTTCTTCTATCATACAAGTTTCTACAGTCCGCTAATGCATAATGTATAACACATCAAAATGCACCTATGTGCAAATTGTGACATGATTGAATTTTCCTTTGCTTTCTATCATATTAGACATAAATGTAGATATGATTGTTATAATCATGCCCGGGTGAACTAAATGTCATATTTACCATAATGACCTTCTGTTGCAGAGAGCTTAAGGTCGGATGAAAGAGTCGCGAAATGACAGTCGCACATCCAGGTGATGAGAGGAGGAGGAGGAGGAGGAGGAGGAGGAGGAGGAGAAGGAGGAGGAGGAGGAGGAGAAGGAGGAGGAGGAGAAGGAGGAGGAGGAGGAGGAGAAGGAGGAGGAGGAGGAGGAGAAGGAGGAGGAGGAGGAGAAGGAGGAGGAGAAGGAGGAGGAGGAGAAGAAGGAGGAGGAGGAGGAGGAGGAGGAGGAGGAGGAGAAGGAGGAGAAGAAGGAGGAGGAGGAGAAGGAGGAGAAGGAGGAGGAGGAGGAGAAGGAGAAGAAGGAGGAGGAGAAGAAGAAGGAGGAGGAGAAGGAGGAGGAGAAGGAGGAGGAGGAGGAGGAGGAGGAGGAGAAGGAGGAGAAGGAGGAGAAGGAGGAGGAGGAGGAGGAGGAGGAGAAGGAGGAGAAGAAGAAGGAGGAGGAGGATAAGGAGGAGAAGGAGGAGGAGGAGGAGAAGGAGAAGAAGGAGGAGGAGGAGAAGAAGGAGGAGGAGAAGGAGGAGGAGAAGGAGGAGGAGGAGGAGGAGGAGAAGGAGGAGAAGGAGGAGGAGGAGGAGGAGGAGAAGGAGGAGAAGAAGGAGGAGGAGGAGGAGAAGGAGGAGAAGGAGGAGGAGGAGGAGAAGGAGAAGAAGGAGGAGGAGGAGAAGGAGAAGGAGGAGGAGGAGAAGGAGGAGGAGGAGGAGGAGGAGGAGGAGAAGGAGGAGGAGGAGAAGGAGGAGGAGGAGGAGAAGGAGGAGGAGAAGGAGGAGGAGGAGAAGAAGGAGGAGGAGAAGGAGGAGGAGGAGGAGGAGGAGAAGGAGGAGGAGAAGGAGGAGGAGAAGGAGGAGGAGGAGAAGAAGGAGGAGGAGAAGGAGGAGGAGGAGGAGGAGGAGAAGGAGGAGGAGAAGGAGGAGGAGGAGAAGAAGGAGTCCCTGCAGAGATGATAGAATAATATAAAATAATAATATTATGTCTATGTCTGTCTTGTCTGCTGAAACAGACAAGACAGACATAGACATAATATTATTATTTTATATTATGATGTTATTGGAATATACTGTCGACGTCATTACCTTCTCCTCTTCCTGCTTTTCATCTCGATCTCCATACTCTTCCACTCCACTTCCTTATATCTTTCCTTCTCCCTCTCTCTTCCTCTTTTCGCTCCAGACCTTTCTCTATAGGCTATGTTTTGGGCGTATACTCGCTTTCTACGTTGATCGGTTATGTAGACCTACTTAACTTATGAGAGACTAAGTGAGGGTAATTTTTATATGGCATACTCTGATGAATATAATTTAAGTGCATGAGAAGTTTTCGTATTCTATTTCGTACACTTTTCGTTTTCTCGGCGTCTGAAAGAAGATCAGATGAAGCGTGAAATGGAATTTTCAGACAGAGGGTTTTTATAAATGGGATGCTCGATATGGACCGCCGATAGCAACATAATAAAATTATGTCATCTGTCTGGTGGAAGAAACCGTGCGATCGCTGCTAAAAGACGACTCTTAGAACCCTGACTAGCCTACTACTGGTCAGCCACACTTCGTATACACAAATTATGCACTATGGCAAATTAAGACGACTGTCCTATACAGTTGCATTATAGATCTATAATGAGGATTCGGAAAAGATATAAAGCGACAGTTGAATCAGTTTGCTAAGGCGAAATAAGAAGTAAAAAAGACGAAATAAGAAATAAGAAATACTTCGCCTGCTAATACAGACAGATTTCAGACATGAGATTAAATTTGGACGATTTTATGTAAAAACTTTACAGAAATAATCGTAACTGAACAAAATCTCATAAACTGAGCAACTGATTTGATTACTAATCGATAACAGCTCAATCACCTGCATGCGAATTGCGCATCAGCACATCGCGAAAATGGCGCTGCATGCAGCATTAAATTTATATAGCTCTGATGCACTTCCGGTGAGTAATAACGAAATTATGCAGCAGCATTTTCTGAGATTGCAGTGAGTGGTTTGGTTTTAGATTGCTATGGATGCTTCAAAATAAAGCTGTTTTATGACCGCGTGGGATGTTGAGTTTATAGGCATATATGTATATAGGACATTCGATCGCTGTCCCCATGACAACGGAATATGAATCTTGTCCACAATGATCTCTCACTTAAAGCGACCATCGTTCGACGCATTTTGCATTAAAAATAATGGCGCTGTAGAAGCTGTTACAAGTCAATTCGTTTCAGTATATTATACGTCACTCGATCATCAATGACGCCGGAGTCATTATGTGCTTTACAGGAGAGTCACAATAATTATAAATTAATATTCAATCGGTGAAAATTATGTCTAATCCGCACAGAATCTGTTAACTATGCAATGTGCATACGCAGTTAGATTCTGTTGTCTATACAATTAATATCGGTTATAAAAATAATGTTGATATGGAAGTTGCTGTCAGCAGCAGTAGCGACAGTAAACGATATTGGATATAGCGTCAAAAGAGTGCGGGCGTTTATAACACAACGATTAAGATAAGCCTAATAGCCTGTCGCATTCTGCTCTCTGAAATACATAGCCTAACATGAAGAATTATGATTGAGCAGCGATCTATTGCTATGATTTGAGAGAATTGCTACGAATAAGTTATAAAATAACTTATTCCTATCCAACATTTCTCGATGGACACATTATGAACTTTAAAGGTAATACATTAAAATAGATCTATTATTAGTATAGACTGGTCTTATTGCATTTTTGAATGTAGCTATTATGGAATGGGACACAAAGGCGGGAAATTTCTTGTTTCATAGTTAGAAAGAATTTTTGCAAATATCTATCTTTAAACATTGTTACTTTTTGTTGCGTCGCGTTTTTGAATCGTCAAAAAACGGTGGGTGACCTCACAAAATGTGGTGTAACGTTTGAAATATTTTGATGAAATCTGGCTATAATGTGTAAATATGAATTGTCTATAAGCCTGCAAAATTTCATTTGGAAATTCTTACTTTTGGTCAAGATATTGGCAAAAAACCTATGGGGGTCCTTTTTTGCGCACCCTGTATAGTCAATCAGTCGCCATACTTCTCTGTGCTGCAAGGAACATAAATGCAGGAAGTAAATCGGGACAAATTGACGTGATGTGATTGAGCAAAGCGTATACGTCCGCATGACATATAGACAGCAGCTGTAGATTATTTGAGGCCGAACAACAATGAGATGCCTTTGTTAACGCTGGTTCTCGTGCAGTCAGCCCCGAAGGCGATTGTGTCGCTAACGACGACGACGACAACGACGGCGATGACGACGACGACGACGACTGCTCTGCGTTCCAGCTGCAAAGCTTTGCGGTGGATCAGCGAAACCCGGTCGAACAAAGCCAGATTTATGAATCTGATATAATCCTTAAACGGATTTTCTGACTGAGTCGTCAGAGCAGGTGTGCGCCAGTCTTATATATATATATATATATATACATATATATATATATATATATATATATATATATACGCCTATGTATAGATCTATGCTGCAAACATGGCGCTCGCAGAGATTTTTCACAAAACACTCTGAGCACCCCAAAAATTTGCAAGAGCTTGAAAAATGCAAAGCAGAAAATTTCGAACTAGAGTATTTTTCACAGAGGTTTCTAAATGTAAATTTCTCAGTTTCATTTTGTTTATTATTATTATCAGTTGAGAATGAAGAAATTAATGAAAACCCAAAAATTAGTAGTTGAAAAATATGTCAAATTACGAGGAGGGGCAAGATCCCCGTCTTGCTCCTGTGTACGGGCGCCCTGCAAGCGCTGCAAATAAATATGTAATGCTTATGCATGCATGTATTTCTGCTTAAATATGTGCATAAAATATACATAACAAAATGCCTTGATGAATGTGAATATATAATATATGGACTAAAGTTAACATAAATTAACATAAGTGCAAGCGTCAGAGTCATCGTTGTTTGCAGAAGCATATGTTGCTTGAACCGTTGCTTCTCTGATGGTGTTGGACAACACATGTTTGTCGTGCATGAATGATGAATGGGAGAGCTAATGAATGAAAAAGAATTATTGATGTCGGTGATGATGAAGATGAAAGTGGGCGCAGGTATGAGGATCGTAATTTGAATAGTAGAAGAGGAGATGTGGAGAGGAATAGGAAGATGTAGAAAAGGAGGAGAAGGAGATGATAGCACAGGAATAGGAAGACAAGGAGGAGAAGGAGGAATAGAAGAAAGATGAAGATGATGAGGAGGAGGACGCTTAGGAATTGTATGACGACGAGCATCATGACATAAACAGAAGCATTGGTGCATCAGATGCAAAATGTTGTCAAATGCGCCAAGTCGACAAAGATGATATAAATCTACGTTAATAATTCATTGCCAGTCATTACACAAAAGCATCCTTCTGTTCTGTTCTCTCCTGTTCTCTCCTGTTCTCTTCTGTTCTCTTCTGCTCTCTTCTGTTCTGTTCTCTTCTGTTCTGTTCTCTTCTGTTCTCTTCTGTTCTCTTCTCTTCAGTTCTCTTCTCTTCTGTTCTTGCCTGTGTTTATGACGGCGTGTATTAGAACGCAGTCGTTGTTGCTCGTGTTGACGCGCTCTATTCCGTTGCCAGTAGCAGCAGCAGCAGCAGCAGCAGCAGCAGCAGCAGCAGCAGCAACAGCAGCAGCAGCAGCAGCAGCAGCAACAGCAGCAGCAGCAGCAGCAGCAGCAGCAGTAGCAGCAGCAGCAGCAGCAGCAACAGCAGCAGCAGCAGCAGCAGCAACAGCAGTAGCAGCAGCAGCAGCAGCAACAGCAGCAGCAGGAAACAGAAGCATCAAGAGAAGTATTCACATCAACAGATGCGAATTGTTATGATATATAACGTGGTCGGTTGTGTGGATTGATCGTTCCGAAAATACACGCAACTTGGGTGTAAGGTTACTCCAACATGATTTTCTATGACCATCATCTTCTTATTATTCTTATTCTTCTTCTTCTTCTTCTTCTTCTGTTCTCTCTTCCGTCAACCAATACGTTGTCGATGAGGCCTTTACAAGACGTCTCCACATTCCTCTGTCTCTTGCAGTGTCCACCACCTTCCTCAAATCCATGTTCTTTTCTTTCAGGTCTTCTATTATGTTATCCATCCAGGTCGTTTGCTGTCTTCCTCTGCTTCTTATTCCATCCACGTGGCCGTCCAAAGCCGAACTTGGTAATCTTTCGTCCCCCATTCTTTTCACGTTGTTTGGCCACGTGAATCTTCTTTTTCTCTAGCATGATCTTGTCTACTACTACTAATAATAATAATAATAACGACAATTTATATGGCCAATATACTGTTTCTTCCGCTCCTAGATCTTCCCGTGTCTTCTCGTTCCTGATTCGATCGCACCAGCGCAGTACCAGAATCACCAGTGCTCCATACAGCCTCATCTTTGCTTCCGTCGATATGCTGTCTGCTTTCCACATTAATTTTACTCAGTTTACCGAACATTACCAGTCCAATTCTACGCTTGATATCTTTGGTGCAGCGACCATCTTTCGTTAACAAAACCTCCCAAAATACACAAGCTCCGTCACCTGCTCCAGCATCCCACTCTCCAATCTGATCTCCAGCTCCCTGTGTTGCTTTCCGATTGTCATTGTTTTCGTCTTTTCAGCGTTGATCTTAAGGCCCAATCTTTTGCTGCTGCCGTCAACCTTGTCAGTCAACTCCTGCAGTTTCTCATGGGAGTCCGTTTAAGCTGATCCCATTCTCAACATCCTTCAATGCTAGACCCATCACTGTCTCCAGGAGCAGATTGAAGAGATTCGGTGATAGTCCACACCTTTGTCTAACCCCACCTTGATTTTAAACCATTCTGTTAATTCCGTATCTACTCGCACTGCACTGCGGATTTGCTGCACAGGTCCTCCAATATTTTCACCAGCTCCTCTGTTATTAGCCAAATGCAAATCAAATCAATTTCACATTCTAGATATTCACTGCCACTCAGTCTGGGTGAGGTCTTATATATCTCAAACTGCCTTATTCCTTCTTGGAGCTGCTTTGCTTGCTTTTTATCACTTGTTGATATCACATAAATAGATTACACTAACCGGTAAGAGCCCTCGAAAAACCCATAGTAGGCCTATCACCATATTACACCACACTTGCAGTCTTACACTCACTGCACTGGCTGACCGGTGACAATCGAGCAAAAAATTAAGTTTAGATGCAATCCATTGTTGTTGAGAAAACATTGCATTCAACTCAGTCGACCTTTCTGCGAGTCTCTTCTTCGCTCAATGCTCCACCAAATATCGCATTCGACCAAAGAATGATTGATAACCTATGTCCTCACTCCCGGTATGTGTGTGTGTCTCTCTTTGTCTCTCTCTATGTATATAAACATATATTTGCACACATACAGGGTGCGCCAAAAAAAGACCCCCCTAGGTTTTTTGCCAATATCTTGACCAAAAGTAAGAACTTCCAAATGAAATTTTACAGGCTTATAGACAATTCATATTTACACATCATAGCCGGATTTCATCAAAATATTTCAAACACAAGAAACGTTACACCACTTTTAGTAAGGTCACCCACCGTTTTTTGACGATTCAAAAACGCGACGCAGCAAAAATTAACAAAAAACCAATCTAATTATTCTGGCCAATATCTTGACCAAAAGTAAGAATATCGAAATTAAATTTTACAGGCTTAAAGACAATTCATATCTGCACATGGTTGTCAAATTCCATCAAAATATTTCAAACAGAACAAAAGTTATACCACTTTTACGGAGGTCACCCACCGCTTTTTGACGATTCAAAAACGAAACGCAACAAAAAGAGTAACAAAAACATGAATTTTTTTCTGACCTCAAATAATTGGTATCATATAGCCTTGATAATGCCAGATGATCATTATTATTACTATTTTAAAAAGAAACAGGGTACCAGCGTAGCTGCGCGTCACTGAGAAGTCACTTAGCAAGATGACAACCAAATTGGTAAATAAGGAATCTGTCAGATTAATCAACAGGTCTATCAAGAACTTTGCAAAAAGACTCAAAAAAAGTTTTGGCACGGGTGGTGGGCACATTGAACACAAGTTGTGAAGCACTACCAAGTTCATTTGACAAAGTTATTTGAGATGAGACTGAATAAAATCGTATTTTTTTAACTTTTTGTGGTGTTTCGTTTCTGAATCGTCAAAAAACGGTGGGTGGCCTCACTAAAAGTGGTATAACTTTTGTCCTGTTTTAAATATATTGATGAAATCTGGCCGTCATGTGCAGATATGAATTGTCTTTAAGCCTGTAAAATTTCATTTGGAAATTCTAACTTTTGGTAAAAATATTGGCAAAAAACCTAGGGAATCTTTTTTGGCGCACCCTGTATATACATTTGTATCCTTCTCTCTCTCTCTCACACACACACTCTCTCTCTCTCTCCCTCTCTCTCTCTCTCTCTCTCTCTCTCTCTCTCTCTCTCTCTCTCTCTCTCTCTCTCTCTCTCTCTCTCTATCTATCTATCTCTCGGGCGTTCTATAAGTGGTTTGTCTGAGATCTCACCATCCAGTTGTACGTTCCGTTACTTCGCACCGATCGCCTTCTGTAGGATGGCCAGACAGACAGACAGACAGACAGACAGACAGACAGACAGACAGACAGGATCTGACGGTAACATGATGATGATGAGGAAGAGGGGGAGAAGGTGGAGGTGGAGGAGGGGGAGGATGATAGTGATGATGATGACCATTGACCAATAAGCACTGCATTTTATTCAACCAACCAATCTCATTGCCTATTCCCTTCTCCAAGATACACTTCTTTTCCTCCTCCTATTTTCTCTTCCTTATCCTGTCTTCTTCTCTTCCTCCTCCAACTCCTCCTCCTCCTCCTCTTTGTCCTCCTCTTCGTCCTCCTCCTTCTCCATCCATACCGGTGGGCCCGGTATAGAGTGGTGGATAACACGCTGGCATAGAGTGCGAGAGGTAGTGAGTTCGAGACCCCGTTGGGCGGACATGCTTTGTAGGCTGCTAATATCGCCATGTAGTTCAGTTAGTAGGCTACGATTTTGGTATCCTGTTATCTCTGTTCTTGCAAATTGTCGAAACTGCATAATTTTTATACTGTAACTGGTTGCGTTCTTTCAACCGGATTGTTGAATAAAGAGAATAATTATTATTAATAACAGAACAGCATTGGACTCTGCAAAATCACCAACCATTTCCTCATTCGCTGTTTTGGTATTCATTCAGGGTGGTGTAATGCAGTCTGCAGGTGTGTTATACTGTGTATATCTTCTTCTTCTTCTTCTTCTTCATCATCATCATCATCATCATCATCATCATCATCATCATCATCATCATCATCAACAACAACAACAACAGCAGCAGCAGCAGCATCTGTACATTGAGAGTCCAGCCACACGATCCATATATCGTCTCTCCCTATCGACCCTCCGATAATCTCTTGTGTTGTATACATCAGTTAAATATCCTACGGAATATTAACTCTTTTCTCGCTGTCTTACTTACTCACTTTAGCAGCGTGACAGACATATACGATAATTATTATAGGCCTACTCAGTGAAAATAATATGTAATAGCTGTTGACATTGAAGGTCTAGTACATTGGAGAACCAGTGAAAATAAAATTTACGAACTGTAGGTAAAGACTTTGCTAAGTTTCACACAGAACCCTCTGCTAACAATTTTTAAGACTGCTTATAGTTAGAGAACTCCAGAAAATTGGAATACATGCAAGAATGAATCATAATGACGTCCCGTCCATGCTTACAGTTAGCTAGGAGTCAACTCATGCCTTCAAAGATAGAAAAGTAAGACAACTTCGATACACTTTATGACTCTTTGAAAATGCTATGGGTAAATGATGATGAACCCGCAAAATAGCCAATTACCCTTTACCGTTGAAGTTTCACTATGGTAAGTGCCAGAACACTACCAAAGCAAACTTATTTTTTTCTCAAAGAAGACATTTGTGCAGGAATATGCTTTGATAGGTCTATAGTTACTAGCACCTTAACGCAACGGCTGCACGCAATTCTCGAACTGTTCTACGGAATCAGTTAAGCGTGTCTGCATCCTGCTGCCACAGACTGATGTGCCTTCTGTGGCCGTCAACTGATGACCGAAATTGCAACACGATGTCGCTGACGAAATTCATGGCTGCGCGAAGCCTCAGTGGATGGAACGACGGGTCAGTAAACAATATAGGAAAGCCATCGCTAGATTGTTATTACCACACGGTCAGTAAAGCATTGATGTAATACTTCACTGAAGTAATGCTTCACTTGGGCATTCGCCATAGCTGGGAGCTGCAGAGTCGCCTCGTTACTCAAACAGCTGTAGACAATGACCATTGACCATCTAGAGTCCTAGACTCTAAGACTAATGCATAAAAGTTTAGATACCGACAGCTATTTCACTGGTTGCAGGCCTATGTAATTCTCGAAAATTCTATCCGACGTTGCTTACATTGCATGGCCTTACATCTTTTTTTTACAAGATAGTAACAACTATTAACTTATGCGTTCATTTATACTGGAACATAAAATTATAGGCCTATGTATAATTGTATATGCCTACAGGGTGGTCCAGCGTAAAAGAGCCGACTTTGTACGCATAATTATGACTATCCAATTCTTTAAAATGTATTTAGAGTTAATTATATTGAGTCAAATTAAAGACATTCGTAAACAAATAATGCTGGCATGATGCAGTAGGCTATGGCAACTTTCTAAGACGCTTCTATAGACTTAATGCAGAAATGATTTTCGCATCAATTAATGCAAAGCTAATTATTCATTTGTTTTCAATTTGTAACTTATCTTAAGTTATTTATGTATTCTGGAAATTTGTGTGGCGTCCCTTCGAGGAACCTACTCAGGAGCGCTCCCATGCAGTGCTGCAGGAGTGGGAACGCTCCTGCATGAGCTGGTTGAATGGTTAATATTGTCGCTTAGTAAGGTAACTGGTAGGCAATTCGCTGCGTGAATCTGAAAGAATGATCACTTTCATGAGACAACAAGATCAAGAAGTTAAAAACTTTGTGAAATTTCTTTTATCTAAATTGTTTAGAATCAATTTTTGTTGTTGATCGATGTTTCTGTAGTCATGTTTCGCTGCGCACTTGTGACTTTATCGTCTGCAACTGTTATTGCTTATTTTTAAAAGGTATACGTCATATTGTTGCATGTGTAATCGGCAGATGCAAATAGAGGCCACTTACAAACTTACTCAATTAACCTACTTAATTAGTGATTGCAACAACTAATTTTATTTGTTAAATGTAACCTTTTAAATTTCGAGGAAATTAAAAAGTAAAGAAAAATTATGTCTAAAATCATACCAATTTTGGCTGTCATACGCTACAAGAACATCAGAAGTTAAAACCTTAATAAATGCAATTTTAGCCTTCACTCAGTGCTAATGGTATATCGCGCACAGAATCATCTTTTGTTTACATGAAATGTCAGATGAATCGTGGCATACCATCGGGAATACTCGACACATGTCGATGCGACGACGTCATAGTTCAAAGCGTCATCCTCTTCACTGTAGTGCAGCCTTTGATGCAGTCCACACAAGTGGTCTCTGTGGACGAGAGATGATATAACATCGTTGCACTTGAATGTAGGCCTGCCACCGTCCGTTCGTATATCCCCACCCGCCCCCTTCTATTCTTGCCTGTAATGGATTCCTTATCGCTCTCCTCATCTTTCTTTATCTAGTATATAACTGATATGCTTGGATTGTCTTCTTCGCCTTTTCTTGTAATGTCCGGACGAATGTCTCCTTTCTTTGGAACAGCCTTTTGCACTTGGCTGTAAGCTTTTTGCTCTCACTTGGATTTCTGTCTCGTGTAGTCTTCTGTTACAGTCTTAGCAGCTTTCGTGTAGCCTTCGCTTTCTGCGTCTGTGCAAATTATTGCCGTGCATTTAAACTGAAATCTTTAGGATTGAAAAAGAGAAGGACACACATTCAGCGCATATTAATCCAGACAATTGATTCGAGTCAGATAGATTGTTTTTCAATGCTTATTCTCAACATGCTCAGTTTAATGCGACCTCGAAATTCATTGATTGCTCGATCAAATTATTCCATTTCTACACAACAATTATTCGGTGACAGTTAATGTTAGGCCTACGTATGTGAGTTTGAAAAAGGTTATTGAGAGACGTTTTGGAGCTTATAACAGCATAGGCGGAGACCTGGGCCGAGAATTGGGGGGACGGAAAGTCGCGAGATTTTGCGAAAAATTTCTGACGACCGGCGAAATCTCGAAAAAAAAATTATTTTCGCCGCCAAAAAGTTGATGATCTTTTTTCTCTCTTTTTTAGTCATCCGGTCAAATCTCGCCGAAATTTTCTATTTTCGCCGCCAAAAAAAGTCTTGACGCTCAAAGATTGGGGGGGACAAATGCATGGGCCGTCCCCCCCCCAACACTTTCATTGGGAGGACCGTCCCCCCTGTCCCCCCCTAGGTCTCCGCCCGTGTATAACAGACACTATAGAGTGGATATGATATCGATGCTGTTGGCGGTAGGGCACAGAGTTTGGGAAATTTCATCTGGAATTTCTCTTGACAGCAGATCCACGGTTTCTCTGACTATCACAAGCCTATAGACTCTATCCTATAGATCACTTTCTTTTAGGAAATTCGCTCAAAAACCTTTTTACTGCTTAATGGTTTTCTTAATATTTTTAACAATACTCAACCATCTCTACTGAAAGCTACTTCCGTTGTTATCCTTGTTTAATTGGAAATACAGTCATTACGACATCGTATTTTTAGTCCATTTTCGCTTTCTTCATTTGAGGAGCTAAAGCTATATATCGTCCTAAGCGCTAAGCGTTGTGAGGTATATAGTCTAGATCAGGGGTGTCAAAGAGCTGGCCCGCGGGCCATTTCTGGCCCGCCGACGATTTTTTTCTGGCCCGCGGAGCCTTCCCTAAAGATTACAAAATTAGAAGATAAAAGTTAATTTTTTATTTTACACTAAATTTACAGTCAGCGCCAAATACATGGAGGCTTTTTCTTACGGGCGTCACTTTGCTCAGACGCAGCTCTGTGTAGACTGTGTATCCATGGTTTCCTATTGGTTCAAGGTTGTCTGTTAACAAAGGTGTCACGACAACTGGTCTACAGACAACTCGTCTAACGACAAGTGGTCCCCAGACAATTCGTCTAACGACAACTAGTCTACAGCACTTGAGGAATGGAATCTGGATGGGAGTTTTTACAGGTGAAATAGAGTTTGGATCAGTGCTTAAAGTGTGGCTGGACGGTCATGGACGGCGTCCATGCACTTATTTTAAAATCTGAACGCCTTCCAGCCATTATTGGCCAGCAATGACTGGAAAGGTAAAAGGCGTTCTTTTGGAAAGATAAGGGGCGTCCAGGCACTTATTTTTCCACACTTTAAGCACTGGTTGGATTGTTGAAAAAACGCAAAAGAAGTCAAATCTGGATGAAGGTTCTTTTACAGGTGAAATAGAAGCTGAATTGACGAAAATAACGCATGAGAAATAAAAGCTGGATGAAGGTATTTCTAGATCTGAAATAGAAGCTGGATTAATGAAGAAACGCTTACGTAGCCTAATGGAAGCTGGACGAGGGTATCTTCATATCTGAAATAGAAGCTGGATTGACGAAAATAACGAGCAGAGAAATAGAAGGTATTTTAAAATCTGAAGTAGACGCTGGATGCATGTTGAGATATAAATAAATGAAAATCATCAATCCTGCTTCCATTTAAGCTAGAAAACCATTTAACTTTTTTTTATAAATCCAGCTTCTATTTCACCAATACGATTCGTCTGTAGACCAGTTGTCGTTAGATGAATTGTTTGGGGACCACTTATCGTTAGTTGTCTGTAAGCTTAGACCAATTATTGTCATGGGACCGTTAACAAAATTATGAAGTTGGACGATTATGTTACGTAGCCTATGTATTTCTTTGTTGAATACTGCAGTTAACCAGTATGCTTAATTTGTCAGGAAAAGGTTAGAGTTGTGAAGGAATACAACCTCCGTAGACGTTATGATACGAAGCATGGTGATATTTATAGTGGGGGCCTAGGCCAGAGTAATAAAGATAAGATTGAAGATTTGAAGAAGAACTTGGCCAAGCAGCAGAATATTTTCAAGACAATCATTCACCAGTCAGTGTCTGCTGTAGGAGCAAGCTATGCAGTTTCTCACATGGTTGCCACAGCTAAGAAGCCTTTTGCCGAGGGAGATTTTGTAAAAGATTGCTTGTTGAAGGCCTCGGAAATTGTGTACCCGGATAAAAAGCAGTGTTTTGCTGTTTTGCTAATATAAGTTTATGATATACACCGTGATTCAAAAAAAAGTAAGCCAAATTATTTTTCATATATCTCCAATGCCTGATAACATATCACGCTAAAATTTTCCAAATATTTAGAGAATTGGACCAAGAATATAATTCCAAGATTTCATGAGATAAAGTTGAACGGATAAAAAGATATGTATCTTTCAACTTCATATGCCAAAATTTCAGTTTACAAGCAATTTTCTGTTAGAATCAATCAAATGTGAGTCAAACTTTTTCAGTATCTTTTTGGCCTGATAATTAATCATAGTAAGATTTTCCCAATATTTAGAGAATTGAATCAAGAATGGGATTCCAAAATATCAAGTCATAAATTTGAACGGATAGAAAGATATGAATATTTCAACTTCATCTCCCGAAACTTCAGTTTTCAGCAAGTCTGTTATGGTGTTCTTTGCGGTTTCGACGCTTGATAGTTCCCAATTTTGGTCTTCAGTGACCCTGGAGTAAAAGTTAATGGATCCTATTATCGCAACGTTCTGCTGTCACAACATCCTCTATCTGTAATCAGAAATCTAGCCCCCAGAAGGCTGTTTTTTTTTCAATAGGACAGTGCCCCAGCCCACCGAGGCAAGGAAACCATTGAAATGCTGACAAGAGAGACACCATACTTCATTTCTCCCTTATTATGGCCTCCGAACAGCCCAGATTTGAATCCTGTCGACCATAAAGTGTGGAGCTTGATGCAAGACCGAGCAGACAACAACCCATGGTATAAACGATCTGAAGTAGCGCTTGATGGAAGTGTGGGATGACCTGGACCAGCGGATAATCGACGATGCTGTTGCCCAATGGCGCCAGCGCCTCCAGGCTTGCGTGCAAACAGAAGGAGGACATTTTGAGCATCCTTATTTAATTAAATAATCAAACCAAACTGTGGGAATCATGTTGTTATTCAATTCTCTACATATCTGGAAAATTTTAGCTTGATTAGTCATCAGGCATTAGAGATATAAGAAAAACAGTTTGACTTACATTTGATTGAATCTAACAGAAAATTGCTTGTAAACTGAAATTTCGGTATATGAAGTTGAAAGATGCATATCTTTTTATCCGTTCAACTTTATCTCATGAAATCTTGGAATCATATTCTTGGTCCAATTCTCTAAATATATGCAAAATTTTAGCGTGATATGTCATCAGGCATTGGAGATATTTGAAAAACATTTTGGCTTACTTTTTTTTGAATCACGGTGTATTTGACTGTTTGTATGCTAAAAAATGCGCCATTTGAGATTTACTTATACAAAACTTTTCTGCGAATTGGCTGACCAAGCCCGGAGCTCTCTCAGATCACTGCTCAATTTTGCTCAGGAGCTTCGATCGACACCCTGGCCCGCCACTTGTTGGAAAATGTTCACACTGGCCCGCCACTAAAAAAGGTTTGACACCCCTGGTCTAGATAATCATAATATGCTTCTATGGTGTAGTAGGCTGCAAAATATGCGTTTCCCTGAGTTCCGTGGCGTTCTGAAACCGAATGCAGAATGCGCATTGAAGGAATGACAAACGCTTGTTGACAGCTCGGATGTACCTTAAACAATGGAAGGTCATGAGTGGACAGACAACGTGCTGAGACATGTAGCGCTGCGCCAGCCACGTGAGAGACAGGAGACTTAGACCTAGGCGTGTATTTCCAAAACGGTCCATGAGATTTATGGCTTTTTCTATCTCAACATTCTCCCGGCAAAGTAGCCTGCGCCCTTCAGAAGCCGAAGGAAATATTAGCTGGATCATCAGTTAGCGTCAAACACATTTCTTATTGCTGCTGGTATTTTTCTTTCAAAAACGTTGACAACGACTTTGTCTGCGCTGTGTGTTTGGGTGTAGCGCACGAGAAACGGCTTATACAGTCTTCGTGCTGCAGAGCGAATTTAGCCAGTTAATCTAGGAAAATAGACAAGAGTGCGACGCATATGAAGAACGCCTAAGTAGACTCGACTTGTCGAACAAACGCCAAACGCTTGTTTGGTGAAGTTGCAAAAGATCTCTGATTGCAAGGGGAACAGGCGAATAATTTATTCTATGCAAGTAGTAAGTAAGCAGGTCAAATAGGTTTCGTTTGTTTGTATGTACACTTGTTATAGCGCCCCTTCGGGCTCTCTATTCAGAGGCGCTCCCGACTACAGCGCGAACACTGCATCGGAGTTTCACGCCGAAGCGCTGAACAATTGCGAGTGAAGGACTTGCCCAAGATTCCTACGCGGCGACTTGAGGTGGATTCGAACCTGCAACTCTCCGGCTGCAAGGTACGAACATACACACTACTCCACCGCGCCCCACACCATAGCCACGCTCCACACTCTCAGAGGAATCTAACTGCAGGAAGAATCGGAGGAGAGTCCAATGGAAATGACCAATGAATGCAAATGACCATTGCTCTTGTGATAGGCTGGTATCTCTGATGTGGTTTCTGTGGAGCGATCAGACGGATAGACGAAGAAAGAGGAGTCCATGTAAAAACGGGGAAATATGATGATAGTGAATAGGAATGAGATGATGATGACGACGACGACAACGACTACGATGATGATGATGTCTGAACATAATGATTATGCTGAAGATATTATGTTAAAGGCTTAATTTTCTCTGTCTTAGCTGGCCATTTCTAGAGGGACCTGGGTTTCTTAAATGTCTCCTTCTGACCCACTTAACTTTTAAATTACGTTTAGGTCTATTCAAAACGATCGCATGGAGGCCTATCTTAGTAAATATCTGACTTCTTTTATACCGCTATGGCTTTTAACACTGGACTTCTGGATCAATAAAACGACGATTGATTTATTAAATTGATTGATTGACTGATTGACTGATTCAGTGATTTACTGATTAATTGATTGATTGATTGACTGATTGATTGATTGATTAATTAATTTGTACTAGCCTAATTGATTGATCGATTGACTGATTGATTGACTGATTAATTGACTGACTGATTGATTGATTGATTAATTTGTGCTGATTGATTAATTGCTCGATTGACTGATTGATTGAATATGTTAACAATCAAGCTGCTGAGGTCGACGATGTTTAGGACGGAGAACTTTACTCATCTTTAAACTTAACTGACTGACGATCGACTGATGATGATGATGCTGTCCATCCTCATTTCTGAGGATCGGAGACCAGAGACAACGACAGCAGCTTCCTCCATTCCTCTCTGTCCTGCGCCCGTCTGACACAGTCCACAGGTGGTAATCCGGTCCAGTCACAGACATCGTCCATCCATTGGTCTTCCCCGTGCTCTGGTACCCTCAATTCGTCCTTGTATTAGCAGTGTCGATATGTTGTCTGCCCTCATCAGGTGTCCGAAGTATCGCAGTTTCCTTTTTTGCACCCTCTCTAGCAGTCTCTGTTTCGGCCGCAGCTCCGCCAAAATCGAGGCATTTGTTCTGTGTTCCCTCCAGTCGACCTGCATCATTCTTCTATACGTCAGCATCTCAAATGCCGTCAATCTTCTTCTATCCGCCGCCTTCAGAGTCCATGCCTCACTTCCATACAACGCCACTGACCACACCATCGCCTCCATAACCCTCCTCTTCAGCGCATTTCCGACCGAACGATCTTTCCACAGGCAGTCCAGTGACCCCATCGCCGTCCGAGCCATCCCCAATCTAGCCCTGATTTCTCGGCTTCCGTCTCCAGTGTCATCTATCAATGCTTCCAGGTAGCGGAAAGCCTCAACCTGTTCTAGAGGTTCCCCATTGCAGGTGATCTGAATTGTTTCTCTCGTTTTGGATACTACCATAACTTTTGTCTTTTTTATACTTATTTCCAAACCGTATTCCTTTGAGACCTCATTTATCCCATCTATCAGTTGTTGAAGTGCTGCTGCTGACGTCGCAATTAGAACAATGATCGACTACCGCAACCAAATGCAGACTTTGTCAGTATTTGACTTGATGCCCTGACTGCAGTACCAGTACTACTGTGTCAGAGCAGAGGTCTAATAATAATATAATGAAGCACTTGCGTTGGTTTCTGTTTTCAAAGAGTCTGTCTCCAATGAACATTCCGTCTGCATCAAATTAGACGGCGACGAATCTATTGTTCGTCTCATCGACGACTTCGATAACGAAGAGGTAAATTGTCATCATCCTTTCATGCTGCTGGCAATTTATTTGGCGCATTTAAAAAGGTGTATTGAGAAGAGTGTATAGGTAAAAACACAGCTGCGTCTTCTGCGAGTTCCATATCGAAGTGAACGATGTAAATGCAATGTCATTGGTCGATCAGTTTAGAACTAATGGTCGCACGACAACGCATGATCTTTCGACGTCATTCACGACAACGCATGATCTTTCGACGTCATTCACGACAACGCATGATCTTTCGACGTCATTCACGACAACACATGATCTTTCGACGTCATTCAGTTTGGTTCCGTTGGAGATTCTGTTGCGACTTTGAACCAACAAGAAAAGAAGTTCTAATGAAACATTAAATTCAAAAGCGATTTGCTTTCGTCTTTCTTTGTAGGCCGTTGAGAACAGAGAGGACATCGATGCTTACCTATTCGTCTATTCAGTGACCAGTCGCAGTTCTTTCGCATTCGCTGAAGTCTGTCTCAATCGTCTGCAACGTCTGAAAACACGACGACGACAGACTGCAGTTGCGATTCTGGTGGCCAACAAAGAGGATCAAGTGCGCAACAGAGTCATCTCACCTGCAGGTAACAACAGTTACTATTGGACGATGGCGTTTCGATGCATTGCCAGACACGAAATGGACAGACGGAGGGATAAATGGACAGACGGATAGATACATGGACAGACGGGAGGATAACCGGATTGATCGAAGAATAAATGGATAGATGGAAGGATAAATGTGGATAAATGCAAGAATAAATAAATAGATGGCAGGATAAATAGATAGATGGAGGGATAAATAGACAGACAGAGGGATAGGATAAATGGACAGACGAAGGGATAAATGAATAGATGGAACGATAAAATGAATGGGAATGGGTGGACGGATAAAATGGATAGATGGATGGATAATTGGATGGAAGAATAATTGGATGGATGGAAGGATAAACGGAAAGCTGGAAGAATAAATGGATAGATGGATAGACAAATGGATGGAAGGATGATTGGATGGATGGAAGGATAAATGGAGAGATGAAAGGATATAAGGATAGATGGATTGACAAATGGATGGAATGATAATTGAATGGATGGAAGAATAAATGGAGAGATGGAAGGACAAATGGGTGAATGGAATGAAACTGGATGGCTGGAATGATAATTAGATGGATGGAAGAAAAAATGAATAAATGGAAGAATAAACGGATAGATAGCAGGATAAATAGATAAATGGAAGGGAAAAAATAGATGGAAGGATAAAATGGATACATGGAGGAATAAATGGATGGATGAAAGAATGAATTGATGAATAGAAGGATAAATGGAGAGCTTGTAAAGAGATGGAAGGAAAAATGAATGGATGGAATGATAATTGGACCTTGTAAATGGATAGATGGAATTATAATTGATGGATGAAAGAATAAATAGACAAACGAAAAGATAGAATGGATAGATGGAAGGACAAATGGATCCGATAGAGGGATGGATAAATATATGGATGGAATGATAAATAGATAGATGGATGGTTGCATAGAACATACGAAGTGTTCTACCCGGCTTTGCTCCAGTTATTTTTCCCATACAGTATGTGATTTTCACAGTGTTTTCTCTCAGTTTTTGCTTCGTGCAACTGTACTCTGGCATAGCGTATCCGCTTCATTTGCATACTTAAAAATAGTTTCCAGACTTCCCTGTATTTCACGACTTTGAGAAAGTGCTGAATCGTATTGCTTCGCCCATCTTCTTTGGCTTACGAGACAAAATGTATACAATGCCTTCCAAATGCACTCGATTTGCATATAGGCCTAGACCTCTTGAGCCTGCAGTCGCTATTTGCAATGGGATTGAAGATAATATTCATGTCTCTCAGTTTAATTAAGATCGATGATATAAGCCAATCGAGCTGTCCTAGAAATTCGGCCATATCTGAATTTTCATGTTCTTTATCTCAACGGCTTGGCCATTTCGCCTACTAGCGAATGAAGGCGCAATCCTGACATTTGCACAGTTGATGCCACTATACTTACCATACGTGTATCACTGGATCACCTTTATATCAGAACTCAATCTGCTCACCTCAATCTCAGTGAATCGGGTTCTACATGAGCGTAGGTACGATTGTCTGTCATCAAAGCATCCTATGCTAAACTAAAGCCATGCGTATGGGAATTTCTGTCTCCGATTTTGTGTCTCTGGCGTCTTGCTCTGAATCATATTAGCGAACATTTTCACTTAAATAGATTCTGACGATGGACGGGATTAAGTCACATTACGATCTCTGCTTGAAATTGTGGATTCAGTTTCTCATTATTAGGGGCAATAGGCTAATGGCTTAGCAAAATTAATTAAAAATTAAATGCTCTTTCTGCTAAAGCAGCAAGCTATCATTTAAATAGATAGAAATTAGTCCTGCGACTTTTGTGTTTTCCATTAAAACAGATAAAATAAACAGAGTTAAACTTTATTATGGAACAGATATTTTTTCGCGAGATAATCGAGGTCTTCTATGTTACGGTGATGCCATACTGTAGATCTAATAGCAGCAGATCAGTTTCTGTCACGACCCATGTAGTTGATAGAACGAGAGTAGCCTATAGGCTATATCCTGAGACATGAACTTCAGTTAAATTGATAAATTCTATATTTCCTTCTCCGATTTCTTTTTAGAGGGTAAACGTCTCGGAGCCAGACGACTATGCAAAGTTTTCGAAGTGTCAGCTCTTCTTGACCACAGAGTCGACGAAGTTCTGACGGCAGTCATTCGAGAGACTCGACTCGAACGGAGGAGACGCATTGAACTGAGCGCAACAGATTCTGACGAAGTGATCCACCAGAAGCCGTGTCTCCTTCTAGCGTTCAGTCTCTGCGGAAAACTCTTTCACCAGTAGACATAAACAGACTATGACTATATTCTGACTATGCAGCCATCTATGGCCTATTATCACACGGACTAAACGCTCACATCAGTTAACAAACAGAGGTCGAAACCAAAGAATGCTAATCTAGGCAGTCAACCCCTTTACCGAATTTAAAAATAGTTCATTAGGCGATACACCGTTTAATAGCTAATGCACTTAGGCCTACAATCCTAACACCAAAAGTTGTTCTTTCATATTGCACTGGCAATTGTCGTTTGTTTTTTCATGGTTTCTTCCGATTTATTGAGTTGAGAGTTGTATTGAATTGCAGTATATTCAATTACGTTTTCTGTGCTTTTCACACTACTGTGTATAGGCCTGTATATAGGCTATGTAATAAAACGCGGCTACCAAAAACTTGGTTCAAGTCAGCCTTGTCCATACAATCATTTATAAATACTAAATATTTGATTGTAAACTGGATGGCGTAGATCTAAACGTTAAACAGCTTAGTAGATCA
This sequence comes from Lumbricus terrestris, assembly GCA_949752735.1. Classification (NCBI taxonomy): domain Eukaryota; kingdom Metazoa; phylum Annelida; class Clitellata; order Crassiclitellata; family Lumbricidae; genus Lumbricus; species Lumbricus terrestris. The sequence goes on from OX457038.1 coordinate 21,049,770, forward strand.
AAGGCGTTGAATACGGTTCCAGGACAAAATGGTAGCGAACACAATGGTACGGACAAAATGGTACGGACAAAATGGTCTTGGGTAGTGTGGAATGCATGGGGCGCAAGTCATAAAGGCACTGAACATTGGGAGGGAACAAAAATCATAGAGCATGTAAATCATTGTTAAGGACATCTTCCAGCCGTGATCTCTCAACCCTCCATCAATCAAAGACCCAAAACAACCCTCTCCATGGAGATATACATAGACTAGGCCTATATGATATACAGCGCATCATTTTCAAGATTATACCTAGTAGCGCCTCCAACCCAACCCGGCTCAAAAGAAGCTTTAAAGCCGAAGTAAAACACATTTGAGCAAGACCTTGGCATAAGGCATATAAACAGTGGGACCCTAAGAAGCACCTGCTACCTATCAATAGTCTCATAAAAATTATGTATCTGATAAGAGGCGAACCAGAAGGGTCTCAGAAGAGTGACCTTTGCGAAAACCCGTTTGATAAACCGAAAGCGGATTATTCATATCTAAAATAAGTAGTAGGTTGAAAAGCAGCAATCTTATCAATAACGTGTTACAATAAACAAGTTTAATACAATAAAGTCGCTATAGATTTAATATAAAAGAGGAAAGAAACACTGCGACATCTTCTTCTAAGTTGAAAATTTATAATCATTAAATATAGATCTAATCAGGCGCTAAAAGCGCGATACAAAATTTAGCAGAACGTTTGGGAGCCATTTCCGGGAATTCACCGGTGTTATTTAGTCAGTTATCGGCCCTGTTTGCACAATAATATCAAATTTATAATTATTCGATTTTATACGTGTCATTAAATATAGATCTATACCATTTTACCGTCCCATTTTATCCGTACCATGTTGTCCAATACCAATTTGTCCGCTACCATTTTGTCCATACCGTTTTGTTCAATACCATTTTGTCCGTACCATTTTGTCCGCTACCATTTTGTTCTAATACCATTTTGTCCATACCATTTTGTCCGTACCATTTTGTCCGCTATCATTTTGTTCTAATACCATTTTGTCCATACCATTTTGTCCAATACCATTTTGTCCAATGCCATTTTGTCCGCTACCATTTTGTCCGGTCACCTTGAATACAGTTGCCTATAGCCTTCTGCTTGATGTCAGTGATTAATAACTAATCCGCAGTCATGCATTGAAAGATATCAAGAATCAGCTCCATATATTATTATGCGCATGTCTTTGCATAGACTGTAGATTATTAGCATAGGCGTACGAGGCGAGGGTCCAGGGGGGGCAAATGCCCCCCCAAATTTCGGGCAAATGTGTTTTTCGGGCAAAAGAGGCTTGGACGGGCAAAAAAATTTCGGAGAATTTTTTCGGGCAAAACAGGTACGGGAGGGGTTTTTCGGGCACGCATGGGTAAAAAAAGTCGTAAGATTTTTCGGACGGGAAAATCTTAGGAATTTTGGGCGGATGACTAAAAAAAAAAAAAAAAGGTCGTCAGATTTTTCGGGCAAAAAAATTTTTTTGCCCCCCCACTGCCGAAATGTCCCGTACGCCTATGATTATTAGAACACTGATCATCTGTACAAAGCACATTAGAAAAGCATTGCGGATCCATGGCTTACACTTACATTACAGGCTGGTGCTCCACCTTTCGTCAGTGAACTTTGTATCTCTGTCTCGATGTCCATTGTCCATCCATGACCGCTGCAATTCTCTTTACTCCGCTATAATTATTATTCTATTATCCACGGGTTAATTATACCTAGTCGATACATCATCATAGAAGGCTTCATCTGGTCGTTCAGTGTATTGGACGAGACTGCATATAATTTTATAATTTTATAGACAAACTGTGGAATGAGATTCTTGGTTTTTCTTTGTTTTTCTCCATTTTAAACGCATCAGCAGAACTATCTATCTACTTAATAGATATTTTATTTTATGCTGTCAGGTTGGGAATGCCTCTGGTTTGCTTCTTTTAAATGGCGCTATGTGAACAATCATTTATTATTGCAAATACAACAATATTTTAGTCGCCATGCAGACTCTTAAACTTCACAAATATGCCGAACATCAGCCATTCCTCCCACCCCCCCCCCCCCCCATTCGATCGATAGTCTGCCTTCCTTCCATATCTGCGTCTACCGTGATTGAAACCTAATTTCAGTTCTAAGCTTATAGTTCCGTGTTTGTTTCGCTATCATCGAATCTGTCCAAGGTTTTTTATGAAAACGTTGGCTTCGCTTACGATTCTTCAAACCAGAAGTGGTCGCCTATATATACGTTAACAGCATGCATACAACTATATCGATAAACATGCAGTTGCTGTGAAGAAAATTATGCTTTTGGTGTTTCTAAAATAATAGTATGCTAATTGTAATTGTAATGGTACGACTATACAGTGCAAGGTCAGAGAAATCATTTGAAAAGTGTTGACGAGAATTTGGTTTTAGTCTGAGTCTGAATTAGACTCAAGAAATGAATTGATCATTTTGACGAGACACTATTGTATACGTCCCAAGTGTCTATGAAGAATCCGTCATATTAAGACTTCGTATAGCTCATCATCTGAAAAGATGTGAACGTCTTGGTGAACTACTGACTGGTCGAATTCACTCTTCATTTCTGTAACTTAGCTTAAGTGGAGAACAGTGCAAAGCTAGAGATCATAACCTAATATATACCTATAATGAATGTAGCGCCATATAACAACTGTAGGTCACGAGAGGTCACTGCGTTGTCCGTTGTTCGAGCATCGGCAGACGGAAGTATCGTGAGGTGGTGAGCGGATGGAATAGGAGAAGGGTGGTGATGGCGATGAAGATGAGGCAGAGCCAGAAGAAGAAGCGATCGCAGACAGCGGCCACATGCGCCCAGTCCTTCGCGAAGTTCACTCTGGCAGACGACGACGAAGGATCAGCCCCCAGTGCGGCCGGGGGACTGGCAGACGATCTCTTACACCTCGAAGGGCGACGCGAGTTGGCTGTGGCTGTTACGGACCTCTGCTCCTTGTCATTAGTTCCATGAGTCCGTCGGTCCAGCGATCTATGTCTCCTCCGTCGCCATGGATCCCCCTCACCCTCACCGGACCTCGACCGGATGTGCGTCATCGTCGTCGTCGTCGTCGTCTTCGTGAAGTGACGAATAGGAAGGTGTGCGACTGCGTATGGATTGAGAAGTGTCACCAGATGCATCCGTTCAGAGTTCTTTTCGTCCTTCTCCACCGAGTGGCAGATGAGCGTCGAATCCTGGGTGCAGTCACACACGCACAACAGCCTCGCCACGTGTACCATGAGAATCCTCTTGGCCCAGCTTGGAACAGGTCGATCCTTCATTTCGTACAGATTGCCGACCAGTACCGTGGCAACCATTGCCAGCGTCGTGATTGCCATGGTACATGTGAGATAAATACCTGGAAAAGAGATAGCACAATATGCGGTTATATAATTATAGTGGGCTAGTACTGGAGATAGGAGAGCGCTAGCGCAAAAAGCGGTCTGGTCCCAGACTGCAGGGAAACAGACCAGGAGACCAGATCGTTTTTGCGCTATCGCTCTCCTACTTGGACTTAACCTTTGCAAGTAGATTGCGTTTAGTTTCACTCTTTCTTATCATCGACTTACTTGATCAGCTGAAGTATTTATTCAATTTGTACACACAATAAATCACGAAAACTACACAGCACTAACACGCACGACTTTGAATCACGCAAAATCAAAAGATATCATTTGCGTGAGAAGTTTGATTATATGAAAGTATCATAAATGAAGAAAGAGAGAAAGATCATTAAGTCATAATAGAGTGATATGGTCATGATTGAGGGTCTTTGATCGTGTGGTGGCCTATACTGTTCCCGTACAATTCAGAGCCGGAAAATTCAGAGATGGATAATTTGGAGCGGACAATTCTTAGCAGCCAAAATTCGTGATCGGACTTCCACATTAGGTCAGATTTTCCTAACCTACCCATCTCCATCACCCAAAATGTATTACTGTCCAAGCTAATAATAGATCTAATCTGATACCTGACCAGCGGGTTACAGGGTCGGATTAAGAAATGTGAGAACCCTGTTTGGGAAATTTTTTGCGGATCTTCGGCCGAAAATTCTGATGACCTTTTTTAGTCGTTTGGTCGAAAATTTTGTAGATATAGGCTACCGATTTTTGTTCAATCCCCAAACGTTGATGACCTTTTTAATCGTTTGCTTGAAATTTGGTAAAAATCTAAAAAAATTCGGCAAAAGTGTTTTTTCGCATGTGCGGGGCCCCTAAAGTGTGGGGCCCTGTTCAGCCGAACATGTTGAACATGCCTTAATCCGGCCCTGCGGCCTTTATAGGTATGAAAATTACATTGATCTATTTGAGATACCTCTAAGTTGATAACTTACTGTATCTAACTGTTAATTTCAGTTTCTTATTTTCAGTTAATGAATCAATTTCAGAAAATCAGACAACATTTTGCTTGGTGCCATATGATTATTTTATACAAATGTTAAACAAAAGTTTCATCCCCGTAAGCGTCTCTTAGGATGCAAGATTTTTATATGCACTCTGAATTGTCCGGCTCCAAATTGTCCGGACACCGTTCTATACATTTCTGTGCCACTGAAGCTTCTCCAAATCTCCCCTAATCATAAATACATGTATGTAGGGGTTGCATAGGGGGAAGTGATGTGTGCGGGTGAATGAGTGGCGTTTGCTTTGACATTTGCTTGTATGTGCACTTGTTATAGCGCCCCTTCAAGGTATCTACTCAGAAGCGCTTCCGACCACAGCGCGGACACTGAATAGGAGTTTCACGCCGAAGCGCTGAACAATTGCGAGTGAAGGACTTGCCCAAGAACCCTACAAGCGGCTTGATGTGGATTCGAACCTGTAACCCTCCGGCTGCAAGGCGACAAACATAACCACTACATCACCGCGCCCCATTTGTGTGGTAATTTAAGAAACCGTTCAAAGGCTGCATGGCCAAGTCGACCAGACACTACGACCTTCGACAGTGTAACCAAGCCAAGGGTTGAGAAATATGAGAAACGTTTCTGCCTATATTTTATGTAACTATGAAGATCAACTGATTTTGCACAACCTAAAATTTGTTGGAAGAGTTATCCGGATATGACATCATGTCTATGTTGTAAACATATTATTATATTACATGTTGTACAATTAACAAAAGTCACATTTAAAGACAGGTCTAAGAAAATCATCTGCTGAATTTTTCCAGTAGAATTTCCGTCTTAGGATGATTTAGGCATGATTTATCGAATTTCGGTCTTAGGATGATTTAGGCACTTATGCTTGCCATCTCATGTGGAAAATACTAAGTATATTCTAGTAAGAGAATGGAATCAGATGTGCAGCTGTTAAACGAAAGGAATATCTGGGTATCGTCAGCATGTATTATAACGATAGCCTAGAGAGCTCTCTGCAGTGAGTAATAAGTCAAAAGGTGCGGCTTTATAGCGTAAACAGAATCAGCCATCAGTGAGCAATAATCCAAATGGTGGCCCGCATAGTATAAACAGAAGCAGGAACAGCAAAGAAGCTAATGGAAGACCGCCACCACCACTACCGCCACCGCCGCCACCACCACCGCCACCGCCACCACCACCACCCCCACCACCACCACCACCGCCACCAAAGCAGCTGAAGAAAATCGGCGCCAAAACTGATTGATTGATATCGAGCGATGGAGCGATGGAAGGATTGGTGCAAATAAGATGCAAACGAACTTAAGCAGCATTAGACTTGCACGAACCCATTGCATCAGGGTGTAAAGAAACATTCGCCTGTACAGTGCACTATAACAATGTGCATTGTCTCTCTTCATTCTGATGCTGCAGAACACAGAAATAATTAAAGTAATACAATACGCCAACTACATGATAATGTACGGCATAAAAACGAAACTATTCACTAAAGAACACGCAATGCACACTACAATGCAACAGATGGTGATGATCCTATATGTAGCAGAATACAATAGAATTCATTGGACCATGAATGGAATGATACGTGGTGGTACCTAGCAAAGGCACGTGGTCCGATGTCCTGGGAATCGTGTCGGCAACATTGACAAGGAAAAGGCGGAATGAGAGGAGAGCGGCCACTCCAATGTGAACCTTCTGTGATGGAACGCAGAAGAAGATGGACAATAGAACAGCGGATGTGAGGATGCCTGGTAGAATGACGTTCATGATGTAGAACGTGTGTCTCCTGCGAAGCTCAATGGTGAAGGCGATGTTGGAGAACCTCTGATGAGGACAGCATTCGAAGTGGAACTCCTTGCGTGCCGCTGATGTGGCCATGATCTCCCATTCACCGTTCGTCTCGTATGTTCCGAGGTTGATCCGGACGCTGTCAGTCGTCAGATTCATCTTTGTTGTGTAGTAGGACCAGGCGCCAAACACCAATTCACATCGCTGCTCATCAAAGGGATAGTAGGTTATGTCGATGCTACACATTGTCTTGAAGATTCCACCTGGTTCCCAGCGTAGCGTTCCATCTGATCTAAGCGTCGCCTGGAACTCCTTGTACTCGCCGTATATACTCTCCGCACTAAATGAAGAAAGCACATAATATTACAATCCATCAATGGAGCAATGCTGACATGCATGCTCAATCAACACTGGCAGCAGTTAAACCTGCTGTTGTACATGTGCAGTGAGATGGAGAATAATTCATTATATTATTTCAATTTCCGCATTATACTAAATGCAATGCAAGTGTAATAACTTAATAAGCGATCGAAATAATTCCGTGATTGGAGTCATATTATTATTTCTTCCATCTACAGGGTGCGAAAAAATAAAGTAATTCCCTACGGTTTTCAGCCCATATCTTGGCCAAACATACGAATTTTTAAATGAAACTTTACAGTCTTAAAGGCAATTCATATTTACGTAGGCTACAATGGTCAAATTACAAACAAATATTTCAAACAGAACAAAAGTTATATCACTTTTAGTGAGGCCACCCACCGTTTTTTGACGATTAAAAAACCAAACGCAAAAAATTAGGTTTTTTGCTAATATCATGGCCAGAAGTAAGAATTTCAAAATGAATTTTCACAGGTTTAAAGACAATTCATATTTACAGATGATGGCTAGATTTCATCAAAATATTTCAAACACAACAAAAGTTATACCACTTTTAATGAGGCCACCCACCGTTTTTGACGATTAAAAAAACGTAACGCAACAAAAGTAACACAAGCGTAATTTTATCAAGTCATATCTCAAATAACTGTTTGGAACAAAACTTGATAGTGATTCACAACTTGTGTTCAATGTGCCCACCACCAGTGCCAAAACTTCTTTTGAGTCTCTTTGCAAAGTTCTTGATGGACGTGTTGATTAATCTGACAGATTTCTTATTTACCAAATTGATTGTCATCTTGCTAAGTGACTTCTCAGTGACGTGCAGCTACGCTGGTACCATGTTCCTTTTTTAAATAGTAATAATAATGATCATCTGGCATAATCAAAGCCTATTTGATAACAATTATTTGAGATGAGACTTAATAAAATCTTGTTTTTGCTACTTTTTGCTGTGTTCGTCTTTGAATCGTCAAAAAACGGTGGGTGGCCTCCTTAAAAGTGCTATAACTTTTATTCCGTTTGAAATATTTTGCTGAAATTTGGCCATCATGTGTAGATATGAATTGTCTTTAAGCCTGTAAAATTTCATTTCGAAATTCTTACTTCCGGCCAAGATATTGGCCAGAATAACTAGATTGGTTTTTTGTTACTTTTTGTTGCGTCGCGTTTTTGAATCGTTAAAAAACGGCGGGTAGCCTCACTAAAAGTGATATAAGTTTTGTCCTGTTTGAAATATTTTTTTGTAATTTGACCATTGTACGTAAATATGAATTGCCTTTAAGACTGTAACGTTTCATTTAAAAATTCGTATGTTTGGCCAGGATATGGGCTGAAAACCGTAGGGAATTACTTTTTTTGCGCACCCTGTAGAGGACAGAGAGAGAAGAAAACTCAGTAGGCAAGCAAGTCGGTGAGTGGGTGAGCAAGCAAGTGGGTGCTTGAGTGAATGGGTGAGTGAGTGAATGAGTGAGTAAGTGAGTGAGTAAGTGGGTAAGTGAGTAAATGAATGAGTGTTAGTGAGTGAGCGTCGGTAAGTAAGAATGGATGTGTCTGGATTATTCTGTCTATAGGAGTTCGTTAAATGTGTTTACTGTTTAGAAGAGGATGAGTAGAACAGCTGCCGTCATCGGCTCAGATCTCTTCGCGTCTATTTGTATATGCCTGGCAAATGTTCCTCTGCCTATAAACACTGCCTGACGAAATGCACAGGGGCATATAGAGGAAGTTAGACAGAGTAGCAGACAGGCAGACCCACACACGCACAGAGCACGGACGCACGGACCAAGAGCATATCAAGTGCAATTCAATAGTTTCCGGGCGTTGGTTCCAAGAACTGGAACGAGAAGGGAATGGAAAGGAAGAAAAATAGATTAATGGATTAGGCAGACTTTTTAATCTGATCAGTCAGGCGTCATGGCCGTCAGCCGCCCGCTCAGAGACAGAGACATAGACAGAGACAGACAGAAACAGAGGCACAGACAGGAAGAGAGGCAGAGAGAGAGAGAGAGAGAGGCAGAGAGAGAGAGGCGAGTGTTTGACGAGACGATGGATTGGCTCTCGCATATAATTCCCAGTCGAGCTTTTCATCTGCCGCTGCTGCATATGAACGACAAAATGGAAAAGGACGTCGTCTAGAATTGCATTTCATATGACTGAATATATGTTGGTGAAATGCGTAGATATTGTTGTGCATCCACGAGGGAATCTTTCGTTCCTACCCGTTAATGAGAGCGAATTCCGGTCTCCAGATGTTTTCGCCGAAGACGACGATTTCGTGGAGACCGCTGATCTCCTTCGTCCATGCCAGACGTTCATCCTTCCAATCCTACAATCGAACCAATGACCTTCATACCTCTCCAGGTCGTTGCGTTTCTCTCCACAGCTGGGCTTTACATGTACACATAAAAATGCGATTCTTTAAGCTGGACACAAATGCTAAGCGCAAGTGATATCACGCTTTTAGGACCTTCTCTGTATCGAATCGAATCGAGCTTCACCGTAATTCCGGATTTTATCATTTGCGTCAAACCAGGCTCTAACGTCAAAGTTAATCAATCGTATCTTTCTGCTTAAACTTCAAGCAACAATCTCTTGGTAAAAGTTTCACATAATTTTGTGTCAGCTGCAGTCTGAATTGCGCTGCTTGAAGACTGAAGAATGAAAGTCTACATACTGAAAGAACATCCATCCGAATCCATCAGACATGATGCAGTCTGCAGTGCATGTATGCGTCTCGTTTCGAATCCAACTGAAATCGCTTGAAGCTCGACAGAAATCAAAGTCAAATGTCTTTGTTTGGAACCCTGCTTGATTAAATTAAATTATATTTAACGGAATCTATCAGAACGATTTCCATTCTGCTGTCAAACTTCAAGCGGCAGGGACTTATTCGGCAGCTGAGGGTATAATAGGCCTAGCCTGGCCTACGACATGTTTTAAAGACATTCGAGGTTCTATCTAAGCTCATGCAATCCTGTAGAATATACTTGTTGTTCTCCATGGCTCACTGCCTTTTGAAGACCTGAAGGCCAACCAAAGACATGTTCTAAATAATTATAATCTATTCTTGCTTCTCCTCTTCCATTCTCTTTTTCTTTGACTGTTCTGTCCATTTATTTGTCTTTCTTGGCGTTCCACCAACAGATTGATCCGAGATTCGAGTGATGTCACTGTTTACTCTGCTTTGATTGCCTCGATTGATTTGATTGCTTCGATTGCTTTGATTGCTACTCCGTCCAATCCATCTCAATTCCAACGTCAATCAACGACTGAGGTGGAACAGTTATCTGTCTTTCTGTAGTCTCTTCATAAACGCAATTCCTTTAAGATTGTGTCGGTGCTTTTCTGGATCGCCCTCTGCTGCTTCTCTGTCCATTCAGCCCTGGCTTCTGCTATCTTTCTCTCTTTAAATGTTGCCTTTATAGTCGTGACTCTCTGTTATCGCAACTCTATTATCGCCCGAAGCAATTTCGAGTTATTTGCGCATTTTTTTTATTTAACCCCGAGGCTCAATCTTTTGAACTCGTGTTTTATCTGTCAAAAATTCCTTGGAGTACCACGATCCTTGCATTACCGCATTGATCGACCAGTTTAAAAATTATTGCTTTTCTGACTAATGCTGTTTTCCCTTTAAGCTCGAATTGATGTATAACTTGTATACATGCATGTCTATGCAAGAAAATCCAATCATGCGTCATGAATTTAGGCTTTTAATGCTATAGTAAAAGATCATACTTTATACTTCAGAGTCGAAATCTGTTTTTGAAATAACGATAACTTTGTCTAACATTTTTGCGTTTTAAATTTGTTTTGTGCGCTTATTTATGATTAATTCGAAAGAAATCTAGGTCGAATCTATAATAATATTATGTCCCATCCATGCAGCTGTAATTTGTTCAGTTCCCATTCATTCAACTTCCAATGGTTCCTCTGACCGACGTCAAACTGCATGGACGAAGCCTCCCGCGTTGTACAATCCAATCATCCTCTCTTTCTGTCTCTGTCTCTGTCTCTGTCTGTCTGTGTGTATGTATGTCTGTGTGTATGTCTCTCTCTTCATCTCTCCCCTCACATTTCTTTGTCTCAGTCTTTATATAGACATGATCATGAGCAGAGTTTCCAAATTCTTCACATCGTAAAGCCTTGCGATCAATTCAATTAAATTCGACTCATGAAATAGCATCCGTCCTACTATAAATTTCTATCGTATACTGCGGTGTATCAGTTTGAAATTCAACGAAATTCAACGAAGATATTAATATTTTGGGGGCATGACGTCACTTTGAAAGCATTTTTGACTAATGGTTTTCACATTTTAACGACCACAGTGTAGGCCTATAGTTCGCCGGATGAATCGGATGAAACTGCTAGCGGCGAAGGTGTGCCTTCTTACACTCATTAGAGTGTAAGAAGGCACAGCCGTCTTGATCCGGGATCTGAAATCTAAATACCAAGTAAACGTTTGAAGCACCGAATACAATAGCGGCGTCACAATTATACCCTTCCTTGACTATTTTTTCTTTTTACTGTTGCTTGTTTTACTATACAAAACCCGGGTTCAAGACAGTTGTGTTATGTCGACAATTCAATAGCAGCCACAGGAAGTTCGACTCGTAAATATTTCACCAATATTGAAATCTGTCGTCAAGACATCCACCTGCTTTTGTTTATTAGTTGTTACGTTGTCTGTCCTAAGTATAAGCAATCGGATGCTGCGACTCCGACTCAGAAGGTCGCTTACTTTAGAAGGTAAATAAATAAAATTAACCAGCCTAGATAAATAAATACATTCAGACAATAATTATATTAGATACAATAATTTATAATCATAAAGAGCGTGATTAGTAGTATAGGCTATCATCGAAATGCAATCGAACAATGCGTATATAGGTCTGATATCTAAATGTAGACATAGGCCTAAATCAGTGAGAGATTAAACCTTCTGCATGTACTATGTATACTTCATTGGTGGTCCTAAGGCTGCATGCAGATCATCGAGACACAGTGGTCATAAACAACATAATAAAAAAATCAATAACCCTGGGCACAGTGCCCGTAAGAGTCCGACGCCACTCTCTGTCTGAGTCTGTCTCATGTCATGTTACCCAGCTTCAACCGATCCGGTCAGCAGGTCTACCCCATACCATTAACATCTTGAAGCAGCTGGACCGCCTTGTCTGATTGAAGAGAATATTGGGATAGAGGCATGAATGACAACCTGGGTCAATGCCCGTATGTGTCCCATGCTCTCTCCCCCGACTCTCTTCACTGGTCTGTCCTGACCGGCCTGTGCATGTCTGCTCCACATGATGACACCATGAAGCATCTGGATCGCTATGTCACTGGTGTCGTGGTCTTTGCGGATTTCAATCGCTTTGGTATTTTACTGCCAGCGTATCGCCACCCATCTCGCAAACTTTCCTCCTTTTGTCCGGGCTTAGGATCGGCACAGGGACGTTGTTGGTTCCCTGTGGCGGAGGATGGATGCAGTTTAACGTCGTGTCCAGGACAGAAAAAACCCATAAGCCTAAAAGTAATTCGTATACAAAAGGTGGTATATAGCCTATGAGTCATTGAGGCTTTTCTGAGCGAGAATACAAATAGGCCTATAGAATAGGGTATAGCAAGAAAACTGTTTTCGTTTAAAATGAACTTTGGGATAACTTAAAAGGTTGCTCCAGGTCCTAAATGAAAGAACTGAAGAAAAATTGCATCAAATTTATTGCATCTAACTTTGCCGCCGAGCACTGCAAGTTTCGTCTACTTTCGCGTATGCAGACCATGGCAAAACCACGCACTGTGCAATCATGAGAACGTTGGCCATGGAGAAACAGACAGAAAAGAAAGAGAAAAGAAAGAGAATAATTATAAGAAAAAGAGAATAATTATAAGAAGCATTATAAATCTCAATGACTGTGTAAAGTATAGATGATACACCAGACAATGATTCCAGCTGTGATACAGTTGACTCCGATTCCACAGCGTCAGAATCATTGAGGATGTCTATATGCGAGCTGAAAGCTCTCGCTACACCAAGTCACTCCAGCTTTGTCAAGGGAATGTGACAGATAATAGTTTCTTCAATGCAGAAGTAGGTCTACTTGTGGACTATGCAATTGTGACTACTGACGATTTCAGCTACTGACAGATTGTGTGAGAGAGAAAGCTTTCGTAAAACATTGTCCGATGGAAGAGGAGAAAAGCGTGAAGCTGCAGCATTGTATTTTGATGGTGGGACAGATATAACTGTAATACTGTATGTTTCCAGTCATAAATATCAAATAATGGAGGAATATGTATGTTTGAAACGGAAATAGGGCATATCTCACCAAGGAGTGGATTAACCTCTGGAATTTTTGAAGCAATGCATGACTTCTTGTCTGATTGACCTAGTGATATTTCTTTCAGTTCAATAATAGCTTTAGCTGTGATGGAACGGCGGTAGCCTAAATACAGGAATGCATGCATGCTGGAACAATGGAATAAGAAAGCTGGAGTTACATGCAAGACGTCCTCTTCAGTGATTCATCTGCATGTTCCATTTCAATGAGTTGACGTTACGACATAATATTTGTTCATCATTTTATCAAGCTACCTACCATACTTAGAGAGAAAGGTTGTAGATGAATGTATTCAAAAGGATGGCTACTATGGTTGCCCAGAAAATGTTTAAGTGAATATGATGATTGATGAAAAACACATGCAGAACTGGTATATCCAAAAGAATTAAAATAGCAAAAGAAACTGATTGCTGTCCAATAGCATTTCAGGTGATACTAGAACATTCACAATCCCAAAACTGAATTTAGAAGCCACTGTCTACTGTGTTCTAGTTAACTGGCTGGATTTTTCCAGACTTGAACCTCCAATAACTTGCAAGTTTATGAAAAATGACCTTCAGGAATCCATTAAAACTAGCAGCATGTTAGATCATGAAAAATACCATTGCAACAAGCATGCAGTCAAAGTTGCTACAGGTAGTACAGAAGCAGCAAGGTCAGATGTGACAAAGAGCGCAGAGAAGGCCACATTCGAACAAAGCGCGAATCCCTAAAAAACATGGTAAAAAATACCACAAAAAATGAGTGGACTATATAATATGAGTGAAACGCATTGTCAGCATGTGAACATTTTGTTAAGCGTAATTTAAGACCACAAGGTTTTTCAACCTTAATGATTTTTTCCATTTCTTTAAGTTAGAATAATGAATTGGGGACCGTCCATAAATGACGTCACGTAGCATGAGGGGGAGAGGGTCACACATCTATGACGATTGGTGACGGTCCATTGCTAGATTTCATGTGACTTTTGCTTTAACGTGTGACCAAGGGTCAAAAGGAATCGCCCTTTGGTGCGTGACGTCGTTTATGGACGACCCCTTGTTTGTAGCTCATAGATATCGGAATTGCCAAACAAATTTACCTGCCGTGCCATAAAATGTGGCACGCAATATTCCTATTTTTAGGCCAAATTACTACTGCAGATAAGAAAATATTCAAATTTCAGCAGTGTTAATGCAATGCTCAATAGTACGGTATACTTGAATAACTTCAGGGCCATGGCGGCAAAGTTAAGCACCACGTCAGAAACAAAATTTCTATACCAGACACTATCCAATAGATAGGAGTAACAAATTATTATATCCCAAACATAATCCTTTCTGGTCACTATGCCCTACTATAGATGCCTATATCATAATTGCCTTGTAACTTGAGAGTCGCTATATCTAGTTCGAATCTACGCCAAGCCATACGAGCAACCCTGGTAAAATATATAGGGTGCGCCAAAAAATAATAACTTGGCCACAACTAACAATTTCGAAATGAAATTCTACAGGCTTGTAGACAATTCATTATTTATACATGAGGGCCAAATTTCATCAAAATATTTCAAACAGAACAAAAGTTATACCACTTTTAAGGAGGCCACCCACCGTTTTTTGACGATTCAAAAACGTAACGCAACAGAAAGTAGCAAAAACACGATTTTATTAAATCATATCTCAAATAACTGTTTGGAAATGAACTTGATAGTGATTCACAACTTGTGTTCAATGTGCCCACCACCAGTGTCAAAATTCTTTTGAGTTTCTTTGCAAAGTTCTTGATGGCCCTGTTGACGCGTTCCAAAGGCAAATCTTCCCACATCAACTCCAATGCGCCCGTCAATTCTCTTACTGCTCTTGGTTTTGGCTGCAGATTGTGATATTTCTCCAGCATAGCTCTCCGCAATTGATTATCAATCCATCGGGTTCAAATCCGGAGATTTGGGGCCATTGGCATTCTCAATAAAACCAGAACAATCGACATTGAGCCGATCTCCGTTCATTTACGGCAAATCTCTTAAATCTCAGCTTAACTCGTAATTTTTGCGCTCTCTTTGTTTATCAGAGTAAACGTTGCTCATAGCCTTATATCTCCAGGATCTTGCTCAAGAGGTGTCTGAATAAACATTTTGTCTGTCATTGACACCTTGGCCATTTTCATTCTTTAGAAATTTGAATTTAATTGCCTTAATAGCAAAACTA
Source organism: Lumbricus terrestris (assembly GCA_949752735.1). Classification (NCBI taxonomy): domain Eukaryota; kingdom Metazoa; phylum Annelida; class Clitellata; order Crassiclitellata; family Lumbricidae; genus Lumbricus; species Lumbricus terrestris. The sequence continues at coordinate 21,064,888 of OX457038.1, forward strand.
TGAATCTGACAGATTCCTTATTTACCAACTTGATTGTCATCTTGCTAAGTGACATCACAGTGACCTGCGGCTACACTTGTACCCTGTTTCTGTTTAAAATAGTAGTATTAGTAATAATGATCATCCGGCAATATAAGGGCTATTTGATAACAATTATTTGAGATTAGACATTTAGACTTAATAAAATCATGTTTTTGTTACTTTTTGCTGCGTTACGTTTTTGAATCGTCAAAAAACGGTGGGTGGCCTCACTAAAAGTGATATAACTTTTGTTCTGTTTGAAATATTTTGATGAAATCTGGCCATCATGTGTAAATATGAATTGTCTATAAGCCCGTAAAATTTCATTTCGAAATTCTTAATTTTGTGAAGATATTGGCAAAAAACGTAGGTTTTTTTGGCGCACCCTTTACTTACGCAATGTAGCGATATGATGGATACGGATCGAGTGCACACACTTGTATATGCGCTGCGTTACAAGATATGCCATTATGCCTGTATATATTGCATGCAGATACGTATGAAATATGACCAGAAAGGTATTTTTGATTATATGTAGCCTGAGCTTTAGATAATTCTGAGGCGATCGAGAGAGGAAAAGAAGGGCAAAGAATTAGAAGAAGGGAGGCAGTGAAGAAAAAAGAAGAAGAGGCGGGGGAATTAAAAAAGGAGGCGGGGAAGTAAAAAGAAGAGGCGGGGAAGTAAGAAGAAGAGGAGAAGAAGAAAGAAGAAGAGGAGAAGAGGAAAGAAGAAGAGGCGGGGAAAGTAAAAAGAAGAGGCGGGGAAGAAAGAAGAAGAGGAGAAGAAGAAGAAAGAAGAAGAGGAGAAGAAGAAAGAAGAAGAGGAGAAGAAGAAAGAAGAAGAGGAGAAGAAGAAGAAAGAAGAAGAGGAGAAGAAGTAAGAAGAAGAGGAGAAGAAGAAAGAAGAAGAGGAGAAGAGGAAAGAAGAAGAGGCGGGGAAAGTAAAAAGAAGAGGCGGGGAAGAAAGAAGAAGAGGAGAAGAAGAAGAAAGAAGAAGAGGAGAAGAAGAAAGAAGAAGAGGAGAAGAAGAAAGAAGAAGAGGAGTGGGAAGTAAGAAGAAGAGGAGAAGAAGAAAGAAGAAGAGGCGGGGGAGGTAAGAAGAGGAGAAGAAGAAAGAGGAAGAGGAGAAGAAGAAAGAAGAAGAGGCGGGGGAAGAAAAAGAAGAGACGGTGAAGAAAGAAGAAGAGGAAAAGAAGAAAAAGAAGAGGCGGGGAAGTAAAAAGAAGAGGAGAAGAAGAAAGAAGAGGAGAAAAAGAAAGAAGAAGAGGCGGGGGAAGAAAAAGAAGAGGCGGTGAAGAAAGAAGAAGAGGAGAAGAAGAAAAAGAAGAGGCGGGGAAGTAAAAAGAAGAGGAGGAGAAGAAAGAAGAGGAGAAGAAAGAAGAAGAGGCGGGGGAAGAAAAAGAAGAGGCGGTGAAGAAAGAAGAAGAGGAAAAGAAGAAAAAGAAGAGGCGGGGAAGTAAAAAGAAGAGGAGAAGAAGAAAGAAGAGGAGAAGAAGAAAGAAGAGGAGAAGAAGAAAGAAGAAGAGGCAGGGGAAGTAAAAAGAGGA
>OX457038.1:21066654-21124154 GCA_949752735.1 Lumbricus terrestris
AGTCTATGACAGTGCTGTCCAACGTGCGGCCCGCGGGCCGCATGCGGCCCGCGACATGATTTCAAGTGGCCCGCACGGGCTTGCTAAGTTTTTACACTTTGTGTAAAATGAAGTAAATTGAAATCAGTGGTCGACTTGAGCGTCTATTTTTGTTATTGATGTTGTGACAGTTTGCAATGCTATCAGAAAGGCCAATCCGAAAACTAATTCTCTTCTTTCTTTTCCTGGGGTTAGGTTCCCGTAGTCTATCTGGAGATTGACACACGACTTCTTATTACTGTAAGGTGAGGGAGATAATTATATGGCGACCTTGGTCCGACGTCTGCAAGCTCACGACCCGGAAACGGACGTCGCAAACTCTCACAAACCGTTCACTTCTAGTCAGTCCTTGAGATGTGTCGGCTAGAGTCACAGCACGTCTGCAAAATTAATGACTGCGGCCGTTCTTTGAGAGATAGTCGAGTTAGGCTATAGTTCTAAGAATTAGAAAGAAACAATCGAATAGAGACACAAGGGCCGCCTACCGAATGGCGATGTCTTTGCACTTTCTGGTCCAACGAGTCGATGACTATGACTGTTAGCTCTTTAGACGGAGATTCTGGCTTCGATGAATTTTTATGAAATCTAGAGCAGGAAGATGGAAATAATAAAGTGGATCTTAGCCTGAAACTTGGCTGCTCGGCGTAATGAGGAGCCAGGGCTGTTTGTAACAAATTTTTAGAACTGCACAACTCCTTCTTTCCTTTCCCATCCTCCATGGTAAATTACTTCCAATCGGAGGAAATTGACCTTTTTGCTAATTTTAACTGTACAGAAGTGCTGTTACAACAACCCAAATCCGTTTAGAACTGCACATTTTGTGTACGTTAAAAAACCCTGTGAAGAGCTGAGTTGGCAAACTGTATGGGCGACAAAACTGATCAGTGTACGGCAGGGATGAACGTTGCACATTTTGGTGCTCAACTATTATATTTTGAAGCATGACAATCGTGGTTTGTGTATTTAACATGCTATTATTCATTGTTAATATTTCTGTTGAACCTGTCAAACTATTTCCATAAAGTGCTCAAGACTTTCCTCTTTGGTCATTGCTGGGTCAGGAGCATCTCTGAATAGTTATATCTTGAACCAGCGGTAAATAAATTTCATATGTAGCCTAAATAGCTAGATTATAATCATTCCATATTAAATTTCAATGCTCGTTTCAATGTTAATAATATATATTATCAATAAATTTTAGCCACTGCTTTTGAGTTTTCTATTGCGGCCCTCGGCTTCAAGAACCTTGCTTTTGCGGCCCGCGGTACCAAAAAGGTTGGACAGCACTGGTCTATGGTAAAGACCTCGCGTTGAATCCAAACTATTTATGCAGCGTCTGAGATAATTACACAGCACTGTGATGGTTACAGTTCCTTGAGCAATTACTGACGAGTCTACAATAAAACTCAAACCTAAACTGTAAGAAACGAGTTGCCATTAAAGCTGAACTGTGTTGGTGCGGTGGTTCCCTTAGAACTCAGCACGATCAGCCGATGGAAGGAAGCGCATGGGAGGTTCTGCATCTTAGCATGCAGACATTCCTAACACTACTGCAGCTGAATTTGGGTAAGATCTATTCGTAGGCCGCTTGGATTCAGTGACCGAATCTGTCAAGAAAATTGCTCTGCTAACAAACTAGGAAAATTATGTCATAAAACAGTTTGGAGCCATGCTTATTCTAATCTAGAGACTGCAGTTTATATACATGTACACAGTATATATAAACAGTCTTTTATAGAGATACATTTTCTGAAACTTTTATAGAAATGACGATGGCGAGACGATCCATTGCGTTGTATGGCAGTCCCAGGTCCTCTCTCACTACTCGACACTATAATTATATACCTGTTTCCGCGTTATCTCTTTTTAAATATTACGTATAGAAAAATATTGTACTATTGTGTTACCAAAGTAGACCTAGTCTGTTGGCTGATTGCCAATCATAGTTTTGTCTCAATAACAAGCAGTCTAGTATATCTAGGTCTATATGGCACAGCTTTAGTGCATAGTAATAGGCATATTATATAAGTAAAGATAGACCGCATTAGACTCGGTTTGTCTTCGATTGGGCAACGGATGCAGTTAATTCGACTAAAATATATTTGAACGTCGAAATTCTATCTATTAACTGAGCCGCAGTGTTTGAAACAGATGGAAGAGTTAGCCAATATAATTCAGAGAGAACTGCAAAGATATGGCATTGCCAGACTGCCAACCGTAGTGCATATATAGATCTATATAATTATGCACATATATAATATATATGCATAATTATATAGATATATATATATATAAATGCATGATCAAGGTAGAGGCAGATATTATGAAAGATTGAGTGGCGCAGAGCTGGTCTGGTGCTGGTCACACAAGCATGCTTAACGTACATTAGGCATACTGTTTGCCTGCAGATCGGCTGAGTTTTTATACAGATTAAAGCAGCGGAGGTAAGACGATATCCAAGAGCAGAGCAGAGAATGTCTGAAATAATTTATCACCCATTAAGAATTCACAAACAACTTGGCTGTGAATGTATAACATGGCTGAGCTTCCTGAGCCATGGACGACGTTTTTATGGATTTATGATATTTTTGTTGAGAAAGCACTTTTCAGAACCCTTTACTCTACGGCTATTGCACAATGCAAACACCAGACCATCGACCAACAATGTTTCCTGACTACGCCGCTGACTTCAGCATATTCTGGTTAGGAGCGGCCGCCATAGGTGGAAAAAAACATAGACGCTGCTCAAGCGATGTGCATTAAGGACAAAAAGCAGATGATCCATAATGTCATCATCAGACTATAGACTAAGTGACGACACGGATGGCATAGATCTACAAGAAAATAACCAACGCCGGTTGTAGAGGCATGAATGTAACAAACAAAAAATAAGCCACGTAGTAGGCCTATACACAAAGAGCGATGTTTATACGGTGTAAACGACCTCACTCGCATTATAACGAGAGGGTACAAGGCCATCCTATCCCAGCATCAGCTCCTGAATTACAAATTATACGTGGTTCAGCAAGGACTCTCCAGGAGCCATGCCGTTGTTTAGGCAAGATGGAATTTGCTTCCATGCAGCCTGTCAACTGCATCACCCAATCTTCTCAATCATCTTCAATAAAATGAGATAGATTGAAAATTGGATGATAAGTTGCAGCAGCCAACAGCGACCACCAGCAGCAACTAGCTCCCGGCTTTTGATTGATGGCAAAATAATCGCCCGCTGTTGAGATTGCGAATCATTCTGTGCAGCTGATGTGAATATTATTCTTGCTTGTGACCACAACCAGCCGCTGCTTTCAAAGTTCTTTGTGCAACCTCTAGTCGTCATTAAATACTGGATAACAAGCTGTTGGTTCCCTGAAAACTTACTGCTCGTAAATTTAGAAAAGAACACTTTTATAATGTTTGGAAGCAGGGTTTTATGTTACATAGGATTTAATCTAGGTCTGCATAGAACTTTTTTGTTTGTTTTGCTTGTATGTGCACTTGTTATAGCGCCCCTTCAAGCTCTCTACTCAGAGGCGTTCCCGACTGCAGAGCGGACACTGCATCGGAGTTTCACCCCGAAGCGCTGAGCAATTGCGAGTGAAGGACCTGCCCAAGGTCCCTGCGCGGGGACTTGAGGTGGATTCGAACCTTGAACCTTCCGGCTTCAGGGCAACGACGCCACCACTGCACCACCGCGCACCTCCAGAACTTGTAACGTAAGCAAGGCCGTAGCCAGGATTTGATTTCGGGGGGTGTTTCACTCACCAATTTTCCTTCCTAAAAATCTGATGACCTTTTTTAGTCATCCCGCATATTTCGGGGGGTGTTTTCATGGTTTTATTTAATGGATTTTACATCATGTGCTCGTAAATGCATTATATTATTTCTAACATTTTCCATTTCGGGGGGTGTTCAAACACCCAAAACACCCCCCTAGCTACGGCCTTGAACGTAAGACCAGATTTTCTTTCTGTAATAAAGATGTCCTTGATTCTAATAATTACATTGACTTCATTGCATATTAGATATGAACTGTTGCTGAAAATCTGCTCAAATTTACAAGTGTGTCCTATATGCACCACTATAATTATAGGCCTGCATTGACAAAAGAGTGGAATTTGCTGACTTTGCAATTCTTTGGTTCATTTAGTATTCTGTGCTGAGTAGATAGTGTTCCTCAAATAAGGGAAATGTTTTATTTCTAATTGGCTACCATTTCACATCTTTGATCTTTAAATTGACGTGAATATATTGCTTGCCACATGGTGCACGGATATGCTTTATGAAAGCGTCAAAGCATTCCTGCCGCCAACCGAGGCTTCTCCTGTATAGTCTAAGTATAGTAAATGCTACACACCATAATAATATAGAGTCTATTGAAATGAAATAGAAATCAAGTAGTCTACAATCGTGAGCCCTCTATGTCATATACAGTAAGTCAGTAACCTTGAAAAAAGGCTCGTTACATGATTGTATCAGTGAAGATTCAGCAGATTAAATAATAGATTACATGTGCTCTTGATTTTCACCACTTGCAGCGTGTTGACATTGAGTACAGACCAGCTTATTAGCGCAGCGTTGATTCGTTAAGAAGAGGCCAAAAACGACTCGATCATCTGTCGCTTTATGATCGCATGTCTCTCGAATATCACGATTTCAATGAATACTAAATCATGTTACAAACCGCATCAAATTTTTCAAGAATTGGTCACAAAAAGCGCTTAACTCCCTAACCATTGCGCAAAACAAGTGGCGTAATGAGATAGGCCTACAGGTAGGCTTAACCGACAACTTTATGTTTGTCCGAAAGAGGTTTGTATGAAATGGGTGCGTAACCTACTTAGAGAGAAACGTGTGCAAAAGATAAGATTTTGTTTTAAGTTCGTCTTACTTAGTCTTATACTATTTTTGAATGCTGTCGGGAACTGCGAATAAATCTGCTGTGGACTTCATCGTCATTCAAATTACATGTTCACATAATTTCAAAAGTTTCAGCGCTGTGTTCGCTCTTGTCTCTTTTATAATAAAGTGCATATTATGTAGATAGCCGCGAATGTGCACAGATAAATTTACGTTTAAACTTTTAGGTCTTTCGTGCCGTGCTAAGATGGCAATGTCTCAATTTTCTGGGGTAGGCCGATATAATTGGTTGTTAATATAATAAGCCCTATATAGGTCTAAATGTTCAAACACATAGATTTATAGTTAGTTTTACGATTTTATCAACTTCCCTTGGTGAAACATATCGTCAGATTACGGACATTAAGTTAGCAGCCATGGGATCAAGTTAAGGACTAATTTTTTATCAACAGTTCTGCTTCGGAACGTGTCTGGCCGGATTTGTGCTTCGAAGCTTGAACGCTGCTGGGTAGGCTTATAGGCATATTCGATGCAAGTGGGCCGACACCATATCAGAGCCCTGCGCCGACATGAGAGTGTCGGCGGCGGCGCGCCGGTAATTTTTGGACGGCGGCGGCGGCGCGCCGACATACAAAAATCGGCGGCGGCGGCGCCCTCAAAATGTCGGCGTCGGCTGCGCAGCGCGGCGTCGTGGAATTACTGCTCCAGCGTCGCATAATTATTTAGAATGTTGTTACATAAGAAGTTAAGAACCCTATATTATCACTATAAGCGCGTTCAGCCATTATTTTGGCAATTATCTTGTCTTTAGTCAGCATTGATTAGAAACAATTAGGCCTATTCCCTGAATTAACGTTCAATTACAAAACTCTGCAAAGGCTTGATTAAGAAAAACACATGACAACGTTTTCAAATTCAGGCCGCCAGCTTACGTAGCCTACTAATAACACTTAAAGGACTGTTTGCGCTACCTGCCTATTTTACTCTTGACCTGCCTTATGACCCGTCAGAAATTATAGAGGCCCATTTTTCTTGACGCGACCTGCTGAAATTGTATATCTGCATGCATGCAAACATGCATACATACATACACACATACATAATAGAGGGCAGACGGTTCTGTTCCATCCTTTAAACGTTAAGCGCACCGTTCGAAAAGTCCAAACAAATAGGTAGCATCATAGGTTTCATAGCATTGATGCAAAAACGGGGTTGCCAGGAAAAATCAAAGTATTTAAGAGAAAGATTCTATTTCATTGACGCAGCAATTTTTTATGCAACAGATGAAAATGCAACGAAAAGAAATAACCGAATCCACGTGGCATCGGCGGCGAGCCGACAAGTTTTCGGCGGCGGCGGCGTCGGCGCGCCGACTCAAACAAATCGGCGGCGGCCGCAAAGTGTCGGCGGCGGCGGCGCGGCGCGGCCGGCGCAGGGCTCTGCACCATATGCAGCCTATACGTTAGCTCTCCTGTATAGCATAGCAGCATAGACTATCTGCACTATTTTGCAAGCACCGCTGTGAATGCTAATTGGTTCTCATTCTATGCTATTATTTACAAAAAGAAGTCAGCCAGAGTTGTTAATCAACATAGTTAAGATGATGTCGTTCAGACCTTGTCTATGTGCAGTGTGCACACATCGGCTTACCAAGCATGCGGTTAAGTATTCAGCCAAGCATTCAAATAAGCATTCAACCACATCAGGCAAGCACTCAGTCATGTATTCGGCCAAGCATTCAGTCAAACATTCGGTCAAGTATTCAGAAAGGCATTCGGTCAAACACGCAGTCGTTAAATTAAGACGCAGTAAATATACCAGAGGTAGAAGCAAAAATAACAATTTGAACGAAGCCGTCGCAAGAAAAACAATAAAATTACAGAGAAATACTTCCGTGGAATCATTGTGGACTCGCTTCCTCTTTTCGTGCACGTTCTACCTAGTATTGGCTTACATAATTATGGACGAAGAGAAGGAGTAGGAGGGGATCGGTAGGCTTATGTAGGAGCAGCAGCAACTGTGCCTTGCTCTTCACCGTTCGTGTGTAGTGCTGTATGAGTGAGAGGCGAACAGTCTACATCACGCGCCACCGATTATTGCGTAATAACTACGGAGGAGGAGCAGAGAAAAATTGCTTACATCTGCTCAGTATACATAGTCTGATGATGGTGGAATGTTCGTCTCTGCCGCAGCAGCAGCAGCAGCAGCCACAGCCACTGGATGTTGGCTGAGGGTATACGAGTGGCGCCGGGTCAAAGGTCACTCGTCTCTAATGCACCCACCTCCACCGACTCCGCCTCCACCGCTGTCGGTCTCACTCCAGCGTCCATCGTCTTTCATTGCGTTCAGCACAGATAGACAGACAGACAGACAGACAGACAGACAAACAGACGGACAGACAGACAGACAGAGACAGAGAGATAGAGAGAACATATATATATAGAGAGACAGACAGACAGACAGACAGACAGACAGACAGACAGATAGAGAGAAGATATATATATATATATATATATATATATATATATATATATATATAAAGAGAGAGAGTCTGCAGAAAATCAGACGAATAGAGTTGGTCGATCTTATCAAATATTTTATCAAGAATGAGCAATTTGCCTTTAAATCGGCAGCGGCGGCGGCGGCTTCATAATCTGAACGAAATCCAGACATTACGTTGTGGTTGGTTTGTGGTAAGAAGAAAAAACACACCGGTCACATGGCTAATGCGGTGATGGAATAGCAAAGGCAATCTGCATGTATAGAAAATATTCGCATGTGATATCGATGGTATTTATATATCGCTACGCATTAAATGAACCTCCTCACAACGACAATAAAATGTGGCTAATTATTTTTTCAATTAGTGGAGTCAGACATTGCTGTTGATCTCTCCGCTACAGTGCGTCCAAAATGCGTTCATCCTGCAATATTAAATAATTATGATGGTCTGGAAAATGGGCGACACAAGAAAACAGTAAAATGTATCTACAGGATATCTATAGGATATGTAGACCTACCAGGAGCGAAGTTGCACAAACTGCGAAGTCCTCCCTTCCCTGTAGCCTATACCAGACAAGCGTAGCTATGGTAGGAGATTGATATCCGAAGAACAATGTCTTTCAAATGGCGTGGTAAGGTCAAGGTTTCAAACGAAACCATTTCTACGCTATGCCCTGCTTGAAACCGAGTTGTCCCACATACAAGACAACAGAGGTCATTTTGATATCTTTATATTATTATTATCATGTCCTGTGTCTATATTTTTGCATATGACTGTTGCTTATAATGCACAATCATTTACGTAATATAAGAAGGAGATGCGAACACCTATTAAATGCTTGCTGCTGAAGTGACTTCAAGCCAACCTCTGAGTAGGTATCTGGAAGGAGCGCTATATAAATTCTGATTGATTGAATTTATTTAATTCTGTTATCTAGGTTCTCATAAAATAGATTTGTAAAACTATTATTTGGCATATTTTCACTGCAATTTCCATTCATGTGCAGTCTGCCTAACATTTACTTTTGTATTATGCACAGTAGACCTATAACCTCATTGTGCAGGCTACTTACAGTTCGCTTGTTTATAGTTTATTTCCATTTTTTAGTATTTACGGTTGTAAATCCTTTGTTTCAGTTTACTTGCTATCCATACACGTTGAATTTTGTCACTTAGAAAACACCGATCACCATCGGAATTCCATCTGAGTTATTACGCGATCCTATTTAAGTAGGACGTCCATCTGTGATCCTATTTAAGTAGGACGTCCATCTGTGACCCTATTTAAGTAGGACGTCCATCTGTGATCCTATTTAAGTAGGACGTCCATCTGTGACCCTATTTAAGTAGGACGTCCATCTGTGACCCTATTTAAGTAGGACGTCCATCTGTGATCCTATTTAAGTAGGACGTCCATCTGTGACCCTATTTAAGTTGGACGTCCATCTGCGACCCCATTTAAGTAGGACGTCCATCTGTGACCCTATTTATGTAGGACGTCCATCTGCGACCCCATTTAAGTAGGACGTCCATCTGTGACCCTATTTAAGTAGGACGTACATCTGTGAACCTATTTAAGTAGGACGTCCATCTGTGACCCTATTTAAGTTGGACGTCCATCTGTGAACCTATTTAAGTAGGACGTCCGTCTGTAACCCTATTTGGACGTCCGTCTGTGACCCTATTTAAATAGGACGTCCCTATGTGACCCTATTTAACGGACGATGGTCTGTTCAGGATTTGTCTGTTCCATCGCAGTCAGTCGTGCACAACCTGTAGGATTCAATTTGTTAAAACATCTGGGATTAATTAAAAACAATTGTTTGATTTGAAAGAACTCATCCGTAGCAACGTATATAAGGCTACTTTTAATGTCAGAGTGTAAAAACCTGGAAACTGATTTCTTAAGTAGCCTACAAAATCATGTAGGCTAAGTATTTTCCTGGAAAGCTTTAGGAGGATATTAGATTAACCTAGAGAGAACAAAGCACACTGTCAGATATCTAGAATTTGGATGGACAGCTTATATAATATATAGTTAGGATAATTCATATTGAATGCATAAATAGGATAATTCATATTGAATGCACAGTTAGGATAATTCATATTGAATGCATATTTAGGATACTTCATATTGAATGCATATTTAGGATAATTCATATTGAATGTATAGTCAGGACAATTCGTATTGAATGCATAAACAGTTAAAGATTCGGGTTATGTGAAGATTTCTCTTCATTAGGGTAGAAATGTCTATTGTAGGTCTACGCATAATCTGACGCATTATATCGATTGTGCCATCTGGGCAACTTACTATTCACGCCCAAATTGAAATGTTTGCGCAAAATCCTAATAACTGAGCAATTATAATTTAAAACGGCACAAATAAGCAAAACAAATCAAGCAAGTAGGCTGCCTTTTGTATGTAAACGCAGGGTGAGAACTGTCGGGGGGAGTGGGGTTCAACCCCTCAGTCCTTCTTAGGGCGCCATAGTAAAGTCCTTATTGCCGACCCAAATTCAACATAAATCAATGGCCGACCACCTCAGTTATTTTTTGACAATTCTCATATACTGGGTAAACGACCTGTCAGAAATTCCTTTGGGCAACATCATTTAACGGTTGGTGACGTGACAAAGTGAGATACATGGAGGTGCAGCGGCAGTTGTCCGTCTGCTATTACCAAACATAGATGAAAACAGACCCATGGATTTATGGCACTCATTCCGAGTTGGTGGCATAATTAGAGTCCAGAATGAAAACGAATATTGCACCTGCAAAGAGGAAGACTTAACAGGAAATCAGATATGGTAGGAACCATAATGGAAAGGAAGCTGAAACTATTCGGACACATCCAAAGAATGAGCGACGATGGAAAGATAAAGAGTATGGTGACGGGAATCATGGAGGGATCGGGGAGAAGGGGAAGACTATGCAGAGACATAGAAGAGTGATGCGGGGTGAATACGCAGAAACTGACACACCGAGCGCAAGACAGGGAATCATGGAAGAAAGTAGTCAAATGCTCAATGGACACTTACGAGCTTTCAGACCACGGATCATGTAGAAGAAGACGAAGAAGAAGAAGAAGAAGAAGAAGAAGAAGAAGAAGAAGAAGAAGAAGAAGAAGAAGAAGAAGAAGAAGACAAAGAAGAAGAAGAAGAAGAAGAAGAAGAAGAAGAAGAAGAAGAAATAATATCGACAAGCCTTCACAGTATACGGGCCGAACTGGATAATAGCCTATTGTTTTTGTTGCTCTAACCCAGTGCTGTCCAACCTTTTTGGTACCGCGGGCCGCAAAAGCAAGATTCTTGAAGCCGAGGGCCGCAACAGATACTCAAAAGCAGTGACTAAAATTTATTGATAATATATAATATTAGCATTGAAACGAGTATTAAAATTTGATATGGAATGATAATAATCTATCAATCTATCTATTTAGGGCCTACATATGAAATTTATTTACCGCCATAACCGCCGGTTCAAGATCCTGATCAGAGATGCTCCTGACCCAGGGATGGCCGAAGAGAAATGTCTTAAGCAGTTGATGGAAGAGTTGGAGAAGTTCCACAGGAATAATAATAATAATAATGAATAATAGCTAGCATGTGAACTACACAAACCACGATTGTCATGCTTCACAATACATGTAGTTGAGCAACAAAATGTGCAAGGATGACGTTTATCCCAGCCTTGCACTCAGTTTCATCACCCATACAGTTTAGCCAGCTCAGCTCTTCATTACATCGAGCAGTCAATTTTTAGGTTAAGATCCACTTTGTGAGTGGGGCGAATTTCCATTCTCCTGCTCTAGCTTTGATAAAAATTCGTCGAAGCTACAATCCCCGTCTAAAGAGTAGCACTCATAGTCATCGATACGTCGGACCGGAAAGTGCAAAGACATCGCCATTCGGTCGGCCCTTGTGGCTCTATTCGATTGTTTATGTCTAATTCTTAGAACTATGACTCGATTATCTCTCGAAAGAACGGTCGCAGTCATTTGCAGACGTGCTGTGACTCTGTAGCCGACACATACCAGGGACTGACTAGAAGTGAACGGTTTGTGAGAGTTTGCGAGGTCCGTTTACGGGTCGTGAGCTTGTAGACATCGGACCCAGGTCGTCACATAATTATCTCCGTCACCTTACAGTAATAAGAGTTGTAAAAACCAGAAGTCGTGTGTCAATCTCCAGATAGACTACGGGAACCTAACCCCAGGAAAAGAAAGAAGAAATTTAGTTTTTGGATTGGCCCTTCTGATAGCATTGCAGATCGGCAACTGTCACAACTATAACAAAATAAACGCTCAAGTCGACCAATGACTTTATCCTTTACTTCATTTTACACGAAGTGCAAAATCTAGTGAGCCCCTGCGGGCCACTTGAAATCACCTCGCGGGCCGCATGCGGCCCGCGGGCCGCACGTTGGACAGCACTGCTCTAACCTAAGTTAAGAACATTCAGAAGCAGCCTACAATGCTGTCTATCTCCTCTGTTCTTCGTCTTGTTCTCTCCGATTGCCCTATCTTCGTTTAAATCTAATTCTAATCACTAATCCAGTGGAATAAATGCGATATATAGATTGCCATAATTATTATCATTGGGAATGAGTGACAGGACAATTCGGAGCCGGACAATTCAGACTCGGACAATTCAGACTCGGACAATTCAGTCTCGGACAATTCAGACTCGGACAATTCAGACTCGGACAATTCGGAGTGCATATAAAAATCTTGCGCTCCTAAGAGACGCTTACGGCGATCAACTTTTAAATGTTGCCTGATCTTCTAACATTAATTCAATATCTGAAAATTAGAAACCGAAATTAATAGTTATTTGCAGAAAATTATCAACTTATAGGCATCTAATTTAGATCGCTGTAATTTTCATACCTATAGACTATATATATATAGACTATAGTATCTAAGCTCATAGTTTTTATACCTACTAGTCAGGCATCAGATTATAATTAGTTTAGACAGTAATACACATTGTGGGTGACGGAGATGGGTAGACGAGGTTTTTTTAAAAACAAAATGTGCAGCTGTAAATGAATTTGTGCAGTTGCAAAGGCAGTTTGTGCAGTGAAGATCATTAGAAAAAGGTAATTGCTGCACCACGGAAGAACGAAATGAAACGAAGGGCCTGTGCAGCGAAAAAAGATCATCAGGTTTTGTTCGCGACTTTGCGACATATCTGGGAAAAGTTTCTGACAACAAACGACTAAAAAGGGTCATCAGATTTTTTCGCCGCCGAGATGCAATATTTCTGGGAAAACTCGGGAAAAATTTCCGACAAATGACACAGTCGCCCTAGTTAGAAAAACTTCCTGGCTGTGCAGTTTAAAATATTTCTTTAAACGCCCTGAGGTAGGCTAGGAAAATCTGTCCTAAAAGTGGAATTTTGGCTGCTAAGAATTGTTCGGTTCCGAGTTGTCCGCTCCATATTATCCGTCTCCGCCGGCTCCGAATCGTCCAGGGACCCGGAATGTTACCACGAAATCCATTCAGCACAGTTTCAGATCATCTTCGTCCATTGCACATTCGTCTGCGTCTTTCTTCCAAGTCGAACTTCCATCCGCCGTCTGTAATAATATTATGTTCTGCCCACACTTCCTTAACTTTCAACAGACTGACGCTTTGAACGATTCTAAGTCTTCTATAGACATTTGTTTTCCACTTAGCCTGTGTCTTTGTACTGTGTTGCCATTCTCCATGTCAGGTATTAATTCACTCTCCTTTTAGATCTTATGAAACGCATCTGTAATAGCCTCCAATCGGTCTCTAGGCCTATGGGTTATTTACAGTTCTTTGTTGTATTTGGTCGCCGGTAGATTGCTACACTTGTTCTATTGTTACACTTGTTCTATTGTTACACTTGTTCTATCTGTTGGCTTTATCTTTATTACTCGTCGACCTTCTTATTCGAGTTAAGTTCATCCGCTTACTTTTCTTAGCTCCACGCGTCCGTTTTCATATCCAATTCTTCTTGTGACTTTGTCGAAATTTTCGCTATTCTCATCATTTCTGTCGGTGTCACAGAATATTCTATCCCCACCCCTTAGAGCAATCCGGGGCGATGGAATATACCGGAGATAGAGTATCCGGGGCATGAACCATTCTATCCCAGTTATTAGAATATGCGTGAACTTTTAATTGAAAAATTATGTTGTAGGCCTAACCAAAATTTAAAGAGACAAATTGTTTTAGGTGTCCTATGTTCAGAGCAAGGCAACTTGTATTTAGTTAGTGACTCTACGTGTTCTGAAGTGTTTTAAATGTTCTAAGTGCTCCAAAACAAACAAAGAAAAGTATCTAGTAGGAATAAGCATAGGGCCTACCTGTTAGTGTTACTGTTAAAAAAACAAATGAAAGTTAGCCTAATTTGCAAAAATAAACACACGCGGAAGTGGCTTTTTTCAACTTCTCTTCAGATTGGGGATAAATTAATACAGGGGCTACTCTATTTTCATGCCAAGCTGCGTCTGCTGGTGTGGCAGACGCAGCTTGGTCACCTGCAGCACTTAGAACCACCATAAATCTGACTTAAATCTTCCATGAATCACTTGCCTCTCCAATGTCCCCGCAATCAGCATATGTATTAAGATGTTGTAAATATGATTAATGTCTAGTGGCAGACGCGTGATTTGCTACCGTCTAGCGATTTATCTCGAGTTGTCTCTGTTTATTCTAACAACGTCTGAATCGTAATTGTAATCTCCATACTTCTAGAGCGCTACTCGAAAGCCAAACGCAGGGAACCAGCTTATTTACGAGCGCTGCGTTGAGTCAAAGGCCCAAGGGTTGTCCGCAAGAGTGGTCCAAAGGAGATCCGCTTGCAAGAGAATAAGAGGGGGCGGAGCAGCTACTACGGCGGTTGTCGTCTGGGTCGCGAGGATTGAAAGGTGGATGATCAGATGAGACAAGGTACGAGTTCTTGAAGAGGTGTAAGCTCAATATCGAATTGATCCTATACTCCTTCCAATTCTCGACTTAAATGACGCCCACCTTAACGTTTACGCTGCCTCTTTGGCCCTCCGGAAACCGAACTCGGACCTTATTCGGATGACTCTTCGGACAACCCTCTGAACCGACGCAGCACTCGTGAATACGCTGGACTCCTAGTCATGTTGTTTGTGAAGTTGCATTCGATAATGTTATAAGCTTTGTAGCAGCTGACCAATATTCTGATCAGAGCATTCGCCTCATCCCTGGTTTGAAGTTCCTTATCAGTTTAATGCTCTGTATGTCTCTATTGTGGCGACCAAGATTGTCAGTGTGGGACTCCTCCAATTAGGCCAAACGTTGGCCAACATCTTTATCCATCAGTCTTTAGGTATCAGCCTAAGCGGCAGATCTTGAATGTTTTGCTCAATCTTTAGATTGCAATATTATAATAAATAAATGCAGGCATCAAACTTTATTTCAGATTAGACTTACGACACCTATAGAAAAACTATCAACTGATGACATAATTAAATTAGGTCGTCAATTTTATGTCTTCAACTTTAAAATTTCCATCCCAAATCTGGCGCAGTCATCTCCACTCAGACTTAGTTGCTCATTGGGTGCACCAAAATAAAATCATTACCCGATTGTGTTATACAGGTGCCTCAATATGTGGTAATTTCCTTTATATGTACATAGCCTCCCTAGGGATTAATTCAGGTGTTTATAAATCACGTTAAGTTTAAATGTCGTAACAGACTTGCAGCAGACAACGTTTGAAAGGTGTTAGAACTCGGGGTTTACGATTACGATGAAGACTGAACTTCTGAAGACAGCGCATGGTTAGGGTCTTCCGTCTACTTATCAAACCTGTTCCATACCTGTCTGTCCTTCTGTTTGTCTGTCTGTTTGTCTCTCTGTCAATATTGATGTCATGAAACTCAATTGGTTTGCTGTGGCTTCAGTTTTAAGTAATTTATCTAAAACACGGCGCTACAGAAGCCTCAGAATCAGAGCATAATAATAATAATACATGAGAGCATGCACTGTACCGCGACTTACTTTTCTGATGTCGTTTCTTCTTGCAGCGGAATCGTCAGAGCAGATGACGCTGAAGATTAACTCTCAATCCATTTGATCACATCGCCCGCTCAGCCGAGTTCTGCCTCAGCAGAAACACACTCTACGTCGAATGTCTAAAACTCAAGATGCTCCATAATCATTGTCTGGAGTTTCCGGCAGATGCGAGTTTTATTCTCAGCGATCTCCCTTTAAATCCGATTCTAATTCATGGAACTGCACTGACGATAGCAACAACAATGATGATAGCAACAACAACAACAACAACGACGACAAAGAGCACGATGTTCAAGTGGCAAACCAGTGAAATCCGTTTGGCTTAATTCTCTCTAACAAGTCAGTCCACTGTTGCTCTGCGCATGCGCTAACTGAACAACGGCGTCTGACTGTCTGCTGAGGGCGCTCATCTAGTGCGCATGTGCGTGCGCATGTGCGTGCGTGTGGGTGAGAGGCAGTTGCAGCATCGCTTCCCGCCTCCCAATAATTCCCTCTCTTCTTACTCTGCCAACCGCAGAATGATATGGACAGAGACAACCAGCAAGACAGTGAGAGAGACAGACAGAGGACAGAAGAGAGAAACCAGTGATGGACAGGAGCAGACGTATATTATATCGCATGCATATGAAATATGTGTGAAGCACATGCAGCTCACAGCAGGTAGACCTATACGAACGACGATGCACGAAGACTTTTATGTCTGCATTATTATAAGAGAACCAGCAACAGGTGTTAGTTAGTCTGTGTGTTAACATACTTTCTCAATCAGTGTCCTGCATGGATTGGCGATCGGATACAAGTAGCCATTCTGCAGCAGGTGACTGCAGATATTGTATAGACATCCGATCGAAACTGTTCGCGATGTCCATCGTCGGTTGTGCATGATCTCTTGTCGATTGTCGTCGTTGCATTCACTCAATTCTCTGGCATGCATAATAATGTGTATCCATCCATGCAGTGGTTTGTTCAAACGCTACATGCATGTCTCACAACATGTTCTTCGTCTCACTTGCATTCTCTTATGACCTCATCTAATTGTCCTTCGCTATACGTACATGTACTCACACCGTGCATGGATGAGGGCTTGCATGGAACTTTCTGCTTATGCAGTTGCGGTTTATTGTTTATTGATGTTTATTGTGCTCCTTTGCATCTTTTCCCTTGGCGTTTGAAACCTGTCCTGTTCAATCATGACTGTTGATTGACAGCCTGACAGGTCGGATGATGAGCAATTCACAGCTAATATTGCAACTGCATTAATAAGTAAATACGAAACTAAGTATATATATATATTCTATAATTATTACCTAATTGCTAATCGCACATTGGTGTACATGCATGATTATAATCAGCAGAGTCTAAAAACATTATAGCATTGTAAAAATGAATGATCGATGCATCAGTCAGACGCCGGGTTAAGCGAAATCAATGTTGGACGGACTGAACTCTCTATTGCAGTAGTAGACCATGCGATAGCCGGTGTATACACAATGCTTTAGCAGTCTAGCTATTGGTGAGAGCTGTTGGAACGCCAAAGTTGCAATGAGCTGCGAATTTTCTGTCCACATGATTCATCGAACATTGAAAAAGTCCTTACTAGCCAGCAGCCAGTTATAATTATGCGGATATATAGAAAACTATTGCATTTTAGTAAAAATGTTGAAACTGAGGTAAAGTTGCACTAAGGTTGTAGGTTCTAAAGGTAACAGTGATTGAGTTATTCGGAGGAGATATTAAACGTAGATCTGATAGACATAAAGACGGACAGAAATGAATACAGAAAGAGACAGAGGAACATTCCTATTCTGTCTGTCAATGCGTCTGCTCTCGTCTGTCTTCTGCATTATTTATATAATTGCAGCAGAGTTGATTGGAAGTCTAAAGTACATAACATATTATTTCCACCGATGCCACTCTCAATCGAAGTAACAAATTGATGTTGTATAATTTGTGCATATTATAATGTCGCAAGAGATATCGTCTGTGCGGCTGTTTGGTGGGCGGCGGTGGCTTAAGTCTCTTCGGTCTGACGATTGGTCGGTCGGTCGGTCGGTCGGTCGGTCGGTTGGTCGGTGGTTCTTGTTGACACGTCGTGTTGTTATTTGGCGGAATTCGTGTTTGGCAGCCGGTCAATTGTAAAACGTGGACGATGAAAGAGAGAGATGCGGTCGAGTTTTAATCTAGCAAGTCCCACGAGACTCTGAAACGAATTCGACATTTGGTGTATACTCTTGTTTGCTCATCCACCCACCCACCCTCCTCTGCTTCTGTGGGTCTGGCTGAAGTCAGGCAATTGCACTGAACAGAAGATATCTGATGCGCATGTCAGTGCGTGCATGTACAATTGTACAATTGTACAATTGTACATGTGTGCGCGAGTGTAGTGTTCGATGCAGCCAGCGGATTCGGATTGTTTTGAGGTCGCTTCGAGTGACCGAGGAAAGTAGTTCCGTCCTTATCCATCCGCGTCGCAGCTGCGCTGTCATCTGCTGCTCAGCGATTCGATGAAATTCAATAGAATCTGATTCGCCTGAAAAGAGAAGAGAAGCAAAGGAGGAAGACAACAAAAGCCGATTGTGTATACGCTTGCAAGACAGACGAAAGAGACGACATTAATTTGTTCAGGAAATGACAGAGAAATTGAAGGAGACAAACTGCGAGTGCAGAGCGAGTCAAAGAGATATGTAAGAGACAGAGAGACTAAACTGCAGGGCTGTTAATATCGCGATAAAGTATCGCAATACATGGTATCGCCGATACTTTTTTCAGTATCGCGGCGAGTATCGCGATAGTTTAATTTTGTTGGTATCGCATGCGTATCGCCGATACTTTTTTAGCCTGTCAGCGATACTCGATACCAATACATTTTCAAAATAATTTATATGGTTTCTCATCCGCTTGAATAAGTGACTCTTTGGTGCGATCTCACCGATCTGTGATCTTTGACCGGAATGGACGTAAATCGAGATCTATAAATAGTCAAATGACCGGAAACGCGTTCTTTATTTAGATTGGAATCATGATGTAAGATTGAAATCTTTGCAGAGTTAGTATGGCTAAGTGATAGACTTATGGAGAGCATGTATATAGATTAGTAGTTACACTGCTTGTACTGGTTAACACTGTTTGACGGGCAATGGCATGTGCTTTCTAGTCATTAAACTTCAAAACTTATCGAAAAGTATTGGTAAAGTATTGGTATTGGTATTGCAATACTTTTAAGAAATAGTATTGGTATTGGTATTGCCAATACTTTTATTAGTAAGTATTGGTATTGGTATTGCCAATACTTTTTTCCAGTATTGTTAACAGCCCTGCTAAACTGTAAATGAACAGAGAAAGAATAAACAGAAGAAGAAGAAGAAGAAGAAGAAGAAGAAGAAGAAGAGGAAGGGGAAGGGGAAGAGGAAGGGGAAGAGGAAGAGGAAGAGGAAGAGGAGTAGGACTTAAGAAGAAAGCTGTCTTCAGCCAAGTATAGAGGCCCACTGCAGGACATTCCACCTTCTTGTGTATAGATCAGCATCTATACGAGACAGTTAATGATTATAATAGATGTCACGCATTCCATCTGTTTTCCATTATATGACGTAGGGCGCAGGTCAATAACTACTGAAAACTCAACTCTGTCTCTTGGCGGCATTTCAAACAATTATTCCAGATCTAAACTCTATTTTGTTCTTCACGTATTGAGAAACGTTGTTGCTAATTACTTGAAATGTGCTCCCTGTCCAATGTCCATTAAGTTGTGACTTCATATTAAATCTACATAGCTCACAACCGTTCACCAGCTCTGTGTTCACAATCAGCTACAAACCACTTATTGAAACCAACTGCCATTGTTCCGCCTGACTTCCTATATCCAGCTTTGATGATGCCAATCATGACACACTTGTTCACGGCTTCGAGCACTGGTTTGTCCTTAAGCAGCAATTAGTTAATTCCTTAATTTACTTGTATCGTCATACGCAATAAATTGGCATCAGTGATTGAAATTGAATTTTTTTCAATGAATCAGTCTGAGACTCTAAAACAAAATTACTTTTCTTGGGTAAAATGCATAAGCTCCGTAAATTTGATTGGTTCGCATCAATTTGATTGAAGAAATTGATTGTCTGCTGATCGCATGAAATGTGCTTTTGTCGCATGGAGACAATAATTGTGACTTCAACATGTTCAAGTAGTAATAGGGACAATCCGTTCATGCGTGTCACAAACAATTGTAATTTCTTTGGAAAAATTCCCTGTTTGTCATTCAGTTGTATCGTTGTAACTTACTTCTTTCTGGCTTCACTGAGATTGCTTTGCACAAACTACTAAAACCTCAAAATTCACTATCTAAAGCCATAAAACTAGATCACTAACAAACCAACATAACAGCTGGCAATCGTTGCACTGGCTGCCAGTTGTGTAAAAGATAGCCTACAGTCTAAATTCTGTATAGATCTAATTGTTCACAAACATTGAACTAAATGCAGACATAAAACTATGCCCATCTTTTTGTTCATTCGGAATGATCCAAACACGGACATTTTTTCGTTTCTTGCCTATCTCGAACCAAAACTGCACTGTGGTGCATTTTGTGCTGATATACCGTATAATTAATTAGATCTATAGCCTAGTGGTGTTCGTGGTGTTAGGCCTACTTTTCGGCTGATTATATAGGCTACAGCATACACATCACATCTATGTTAGGAGAAGAAAAGGAAAATGTAGATGACAAGTTGGAAGAAGTATTTTAGAAAGAAAAGAAAGAAATTAATGGATGGATGGAGAGAGAAGTGAAGTTCATTAATTAATTCTGTTCTCTGAACACATCTGCACGTCTTCTTGCAGTTGTTCGCCATGGATCTGTTGTCCGAAGAAGGTCTCACGCTTACGCCCTAGCCACTTTATTCACTACCTTGCGAAAACAGATTCCATTGTAGGCTACATTCGTGTATGTGAGTGTATATACATATAATTATATATATATAAATTATATATACAGTCCTTTGCATGTGTGAGTAGACACGCATAACACATAACGGTACATCATTTGGAATGCTACGCGGCCCTGAGTAAGCATAATATACCAAGAGGAAACTCTGTGTGTGTGTGTGTATATATATATATATATATATATATATATATATATATATATATATATAGAGTGGTCCAAAAAATTGAACATTAAAATATATGAAAGGCATGTTGTTTTTTCTGTACATCTGGTACAGAAAACCCACAGTGCAAAATATTAAAACACTGTGACTCTGTCTTCAGGTCACTCACAGCTGTCAAAGTTTTAACATACTATCTACATTGTAAAAAATGCAATATAACTGGCAGGCCTCCAGTCAACGAGCACTGAGCATTCCATTTTAGCTGTTAGCAATATTATTTAATTGCCAGCATGAAAAGCAGCTGCAATTAGTGTTTAATTGACTTCCAGTGTCTAATAAAAACTATCTAAGAATGCGGTCAGCATGTCACAGTGTCGGTTCAGAAAGTCGAATTTGACCACGAAGATTACGATGAAGCTTCGCCACCTAGAGTAATACTTAGTGTCTTCGCTCTTCGTCAGCGAGTCATTGAAGGTACTGATTGTTGCAGCTAATCTCAGAAATCTCTCTGCCACATCATTCACGACTTGGTCTGTAGGCCTATTTAGGAGGAAGATCCAACAACGTCTCCTTGATACAAAGAGATTTCATAAACCTCCGGCTCTCTGTTATTTCCTCTCCTTTTCCCCCTTAGGAACCTACCTCTTGCATTCTATGTTCTTATTCTTTACTTGTGTCTTGATTATTTCTTTTCTCATTCATTAACTGCTTCTTGGAGAAAAATAAGAACCCAGCAAGGTCAATTCCTAAATACCAGAAATGACGAATGAAATTAGTAAATGCCGCCTTAGTGATCTTCTCATTTGCAGCGTTGTGTTGGTCATCCAGGAGAGCTGCAGATCCCCTGTTAAAAGACTTACAGAGGCACGAACTGTGCAAGTCTTCATGACCACGATGGCTGCATTTGGCACTTTCTGCAGACAGTTATTTTAGAGCCTGAAATGCATGGACTAGCGGACTGTTATGATGAAAGACCACTGTTGGTGATAAACATTTGAATAGCTGGATATCGGGTTCAGATGATGCAGCCATCACAACTATGAAGACTGTATCCAATATAGACTCTGTTGCGAGTTGTCTGCACAAGCTAAATGCGACAGAAGCCAACAAAATACAACACCGAACAGTTAGCAACATCCGTAATGGATCCCATGGCGTGTTGGAAGCAGTAGAGTCAAATAACAGAGCTTCAATAGGTTTTTCCCATGTCCATTCTTCAATGATCTTGAGAGCGACGTTGGTCATGGCAGCTCCAGTACCCAATGGAAGCTTTGGCACAGCAATGAGCTCATCGAATTTGATATTTGGACTGGAAACCAACAATTATTGACAAAAGGTCAACCCTGTGTGAGAATTGTGGGGAAAATAACTGGGGTTTGAACCATGATCCACTTTTAATTGGGGTGTGAAAAACATACTTTACTATGGGGCTCTAAGTAAGATTGGGGGCTGAAACGCCCAGTAATTCTCACCCTAGGTCAACCTATGCGCCCTCTTCTTTCTCCTGTGAGGTCTGCTACAGTTGCTTTACTATTCCAGAGTGAAACTAAGAGAGCATCTTCCTTCTTGACTTCATGGATGAAGGAATCTCTCAGATTGACGCCTTATTGGTTCACCTGTCAACCCTGGCATGCCAAAGTGAGCTTTGAGAAATAGCCTTTGGCCATACAGTATTGGACTGCAAATAGGATGTGACTAGAAAGCCTGTTAAAAATAATGCTGTGGTCCAGCGTTGAAACCAGCTCAATTTACAGAACATCATGGGGGCACGTGCCCTAATGCTCCCTTTGAGTCTCCTAAGGGTAGGCCTATTTAAGTGTAGGCCTACTTATCAATGTTCTGAGAGGGACAATCAGCAAATTTATGAAAATTGTTCTTGAAAACTTCACTTTCCAGCCACATTAAGGTTGTCAGCAGCCCGATATTCAATGTAAAAATGCACGAAAAACCATTATATTTTGAACCCCATTTTGGGGGAGACCCCATGGTCAGTTTTTTGGGGATTTTGGATATTTTATTCAGCAGCAAATTCTGAGAAAGAAACCGTTTAGAAAGCTTGTGTTACAATTTTTTCCAAGTCAAACTGCAAATTGCCTGGACTATTAATATATAGCCCCCCAAACCCCAACTTTGATGCTCGTGAGTGACCCCTAAATATTACATTTTTGGCATAAAATTTCACACAGGTACTTTTTAGATCAAAATGAACAAATGTATCAACATGCCTCAAAAATCCAAAAGAATTTTTTTTACCATGCAATTTTGGACCAGTCTAATATATATATATATATATATATATATATATAATTATATATATATAGTTCTGTGTCTTGCATGGCATTGTATGAAGTTGGCGCCATTACTTCAGACTGGATCACGTTTTTAGCGTTAACCCTTTCTTCAGAGTCGCTTATGGACAACGACCAT
The DNA here is from genome assembly GCA_949752735.1 of Lumbricus terrestris. NCBI lineage: Eukaryota > Metazoa > Annelida > Clitellata > Crassiclitellata > Lumbricidae > Lumbricus > Lumbricus terrestris. The sequence continues at coordinate 21,089,605 of OX457038.1, forward strand.
CTACGGATCCCAGTGGCGTATAGACAAGGGAGGTTTCGGGGTCAACCCCCCACCCCATTGGCCTAGGCAACAGGTTTTTTAAAGGTTATTTATCCGCTTAAATAAGAAAAAAACATTTGCTTGTAGCAACAATTGTTTTTCTTACTTTATTCCCTTTGTTGCTTTATTCCCTTTTTATTTACTGTAATACTGTTGTGCGTCAGAAAGGTTATTCGGCCAGGCCATAAAACCCGAAACCCCCCATCGTAAATTCCCGGCCACGCCACTGATCAATCCATTGCTACTCCGGCTATGCGCTTCTTCTCCACTGGCATCATCCTTATCGCCCTCGTCTTTATTCTCGTCATTATCATCATCATCATCAGCAGCAGCAGCAGCAGCAGCAGCATTATCATCATCATCACCATCATCTTTTCTTCTTCTTCTTCGTCCTCGTGCTCATTTTGTTCATAAGGCTCTGTTTTGTGATGATTAGACGATTAGATTGAGTGTACCCAGTAGCCTCGCTGTCTATTTCACACAAATCGTTTCTATCGTTCTTTTATCTTCATATTATTCATCTGCTCATCAATAATTCTCTCCTGCTTTCATCGTTTCCAGCTTCGTTCACGCGTGTGCTTCCGTTATCTTGCATTTCTTAGAGCCTTCTAATTTTCTATCTCACCTTCAGTTTTTCCATCGTCTTTTCCAGTGCTTAAAGTGTGGAAAATAAGTGCCTGGACGCCCTTACCTTTTCAGGCTGTGCTGGCCAATAAGTTGCAGGACGGCGTTCACATTTTAAAATAAGTGCATGGACGCCGTCCATGACCGTCCAGCCACACTTTAAGCCCCGGTCTTTTCCTATTTCTCCTCTTTACCTCTTGATTTTAGTACTTTTCGTTGTTAGTCATTCTCCTTTTCTGACTCATTTCCTTATTTCTCAATCCACCATTCACTGTTGTCTCTTCATTACATCGGTCTCTCATCTGTATAGATCTATCTCTCAATTTCATTTAATTATCTGACACTTTTTCCTCTTTTCCTCTGTGCCCGTCTATACGTATAACATCCGTTTCTGTTTCCTATTTCATCATCATCATCCTCTGCCTTCTGCAATTCCTCCTCTCTTCTTTTCCATCAGTGCGCCTCCTTCACCTCTTCCAACTCCTTCTGCTGCCTGTTCTCTTTCTGCTGCACCTCTTCTTCTCCTTTTTCCTCTATTTCGTCTTTTTCTTTCTCTTCCTTCTTCTCCTCGTCACTCTTCTCTTCCTTTTCCTTTTTCTCCTCCTTCTCTTCCTCTTTATCTACCTGCTCTTCCTTCTTCTCCTCATTCTTCTATTTCTCCCATTTCTCCTTTTCTTCTTCCTACTCCTTCTCCTCCTTCTCCTTCACCTACTTCTCCTTCTCTTCCTCCATATCTTCTTCCTTTTTCTTATCCTCTTTCCCGTCCTCCCATTCTCTTCCTTGTTCCTCCTTCTTCCTTTTTTCTTCTCTTTCTCCCCTCCTCCTCTTTCTCCTCATTCTCCCTCTCCTCTTCCTCTTTATCTCCCTCCTTCTCCGCCTCCTCCTGCTCTTCTTCTCCTCCATCTCTCCTTCTTCTCCTTCTCATCCTATTTTTCCTCCTCCTCATCCTTCTCCTCCTCTTCTTCCGTCTCCTCTTTCTTTTCCTCTTATTCCTCTTTCTCATCCTCCTCCTCCTCCTCATCCTCGAGCGGCCATCGTTTCTCTCCGACGATGACTTTTATTATGAAGAGTCGACTTGCTTTCTTTCGTCTCTTACTTCATCAGATCCAATGAATTTCATTGGCACGTGTCTTCACCATAGATACCATCAACGCATCTCCTCCTCCTCTGCAGCCGCCGTCGCCGTCGCCACTGCGCTAAATCACATCACATTGCATGGCAGGTGTTCGCTCATATCCATTTCCCGTCGATACTCACTAAACAAACCATGCTCGCCCTTTGCTCGTTAGCCATATGTATATACATTTTAATATAGCCTACATACATAAATATGTGTGCACATATATGCTTATGTAATAATAAATGTGTATGTGTGTATGTGTGTACGTAGGCACGAATAGACATGTGCGAATTGCATGAATGCTCTTCTGCGCGTGTGTGTAGGTATTTGCAATTTAACGTCACTGTGTGGTAACAAAGACCATTAGCGACGCCCTCCTCCTTTATCCAGGCCTGGGACTGGCACTGGCAGGGTGCAACCAGTGGCGGAGTTGCATGCGTGTGTGTGTGTGTGTGTGTGTGTGTGCACGCGCGCGTGTGCGTGTACACAGCGCAATATTGTCAACCGTCGTTTAATGACTTATGTATGAGTCCGTCTATTACGAAACGATGCGCCAACGTAGTAATGGGTTTCTAAGTATAGCAATATGCGTGTGTGTGTGTGTGTGTGTGTGTGTGTGTGCGTCTGACAAAGAAGAGCTAGAAGAATACGAGGAGGAGGAGGAGGAGGAGGAGGAGGAGGAGGAGGTGGAAAGGAGAAATAGGACGAGATCGAGTAGGAGGAAGAAGACGACGAAGAGAAAGAGGTGGAAAGACAAGAGGAGGAGGGGGAAGAAGAAGATGACGAAGAGGAGAACGAGAAGAAATAGCAAGCGAGAGAGAGAGAGAGAGAGAGAGAGAGAGAGAGAGAGAGAGAGAGAGAGAGAGAGAGACGAGGAGGAAGAAGAGGAGGAGGAAGAAGAAGAAATAAAAGAAGTTTGAGAGGATGAAGAGAACGAGAAGGAGCAAGAAGAAGAAGAAGAGGAGGAGAAGGAGAAGGAAAAGGAGGAGGAGGAGAAAGAAGAAGATGGAGAAGAAGAATAAGAAGAGGAAAAAGAAGAGGAGATGAAGGGGAGCAGGAGAACGAGAAGGAGAAAGAGGATGACAAATACGATGACTACGAAGAGAACGGTACGAAGAGAAAGAGGATAAACTAGGAGAAGAAGAGGATGAGGATGAGGACGAGGATGATAATATAAAAAGAAATGGAGGAGGAGGAGGAAGAAGAAGAAGAAGAAGAAAAAGAAGAGGAAGAAGAAGAAGAAGAAGAAGAAGAAGAAGAAGAAGAGGAAGAAGAAGAAGAAAGGAGCGATATATCTTTAGCCATCAGGCAGCTATGTGGTGTGTGAAATGTGGTGTGTGAAATGTGGTGTGTGAAATGTGGTGTGTGAAATGTGGTGTGTGAAATGTGGTGTGTGAAATGTGGTGTGTGAAATGTGGTGTGTGAAATGTGGTGTGTGAAATGGGGTGTGTGAAATGTGGTGTGTGAAATGTGGTGTGTGAAATGTGGTGTGTGAAATGTGGTGTGTGAAATGTGGTGTGTGAAATGTGGTGTGTGAAATGTGGTGTGTGAAATGTGGTGTGTGAAATGTGGTGTGTGAAATGTGGTGTGTGAATTGTGGTGTGTGAAATGTGGTGTGTGAAATGTGGTGTGTGAAATGTGGTGTGTGAAATGTGGTGTGTGAAATGTGGTGTGTGAAATGTGGTGTGTGAAATGTGGTGTGTGAAATGTGGTGTGTGAAATGTGGTGTGTGAAATGTGGTGTGTGAAATGTGGTGTGTGAAATGTGGTGTGTGAAATGTGGTGTGTGAAATGTGGTGTGTGAAATGTGGTGTGTGAAATGTGGTGTGTGAATTGACAGCGACTTTGTTTTCCTAGCATCGGTTTATGAGATCGGGTCATGGTCGTAGGTCTCTTCTCCCTCGCCGTCTCGTCACTCCACCGACAGTGTACAGTCAATGTACTCATTGCAGTTGATTCAGACGCAGACGCAGGTGGCACCCCAGCATCTCAAATTGAATATATCTGCCATGCAGGTGGAGATGGCACTCGCTCAAAATGCACACCTCTAGTTTTAGGCATGAACAATAAAAAAACTATCATATATCCTGCTAAATAATAAGAGAATTAGAACTAATTTTTTAAACTGTTTTGTTTGACCAAAGTCCAGTTTTTCATAAATTAAGAACACAGGTTGAAACAAAATAATGTTTGGCTGAACAGGAAGCCATTACTAGTTGTGAATGCCTTCATGTTTCGCAGCGTGATTTGGTATGCCGCAGATTTCAACCGCTGACTCTGACTCAGGATTAGACAACCTGAACGGATTTTGTCCCAATCTAAAATTGAGAAGGATGGGTTTCAAGGTAGGCCTATAGGCAATGACGCAGAAAAGCATTTGTCGAATTGTATGATGAGAGGACAAAATGAGATCTGAAAGATGTGCAAGCTTAGAATGTCGTGACAAATAATAATTTTTATGGACGCCATCGATGCCAAAATAATGGTTTCCAATTCCAAAGTCCCCTGCTTAAAAGTCTCCCTATGTAGGTTATTTGGAGAAGTTCTCCTACCGTGAATCTGTTTCGAATTAAATTTGGTCCCCGAAGAATGCATTCGGAAACCAGGTCTATTGGCAAAGAAAATATTTCCTGTACTGTTTAAATAATCCCTCCCCTGGGCGACTTCAGTTTTTCGAGATATAGGGCCTAGTCACTTTGATAATGGGGAAGCTGTGCTGCTGCCTGATTCGCATATCCAAATAAGAAATAAACCTTCTTCCCTGTTCTCGACTTTTCTAAATTCAAAATATGCCAAATAATTCAATTTTTCGTTGAATTCTTTTCGAATAACGTCAGATGAAATGTGATCAACGACGACGACGATTTTGTCTATGTTCGAGTTCAAATCCATCGCGTAACATGGAGAGCATCCAATCGAAGAACGACGCATTTGATGGCAGTTCCTTCGCTCCTGTTCTGTGGCGAATAATAATTGATTGTGTTTTCCATTGTGGCAGATAAATGCTAGCGTCCACCAATCTAACTATTCATTCTTCTTTGTCTCTTGCTATAAATTCGCGACCTCGAAGAAGCATAGGATCCTGTGTGGCCGAGTGGGTTGTAGCCCGCTCGCCGCGCCGGCGGAGCGGGTTCGATTCCCCGGTCGGATCTTTACATACTGCGGGTGACTCGGTCGCAATATAAACGTGGAGTCGACGCTGATCATCTTTGAAATGAAAAAGAGTCGTTAAACCCCAACATTTCATTTTCAAGCATAAACAAATCCGACCAATTACAGTTCAGTTGTCTCTGTCGGTTGGTGATGGTTTATTAGGAGTTCGCTTATGATCGCGCCACGTAGCGAATGGCTGCGAAAGCCACACCGCGATAACGCAACACAGTTCATTGCAATCGTGATTGCGTACATGTACATATGCCCTCCTTAAACATTCGGGAGTGCACATTGAAACCGACCAAGCACTAAGAACCAGCCATAAGTTGAGTGGAGATAAGTTTTCAGTTTAGAGCGAAGAAACTCTACCTCACGCAATCTTGCTTTAGCTGTGAATTTTAATGCCATGGCGAATCGGTGATAGTCAATGGAGGAATAACAGCAGTTGCCCTTAGAAGGCAGATCGTTGTGGAACGCCAAAGAGCAGCTAAATAATAGATGATAATTATAAAAAAATTGACGCAGCATAATCAGATCTATACTGAATGCGATCTGAGAGGTTAGACAGAAACCACGTAGGATAGTTCTGGAGATACCAGAGGGATGTTTTAAGACTTTAAGAAGTCTTTAACTGAGATACAACGAAAAATAGCTCAGAAGCCTACGAGTATTAAAGCAGTTACTGTTACATATTTTCTTGTCAGCGGCAAGGACCAGGCCACAACGAACTCTCATGACGGCTGTTACTGCAGTGGAGTGGAATTGCTTGAATCCCGACTGAACAGGCGGAGGAAGATTGCTAGCAGGCGGATTATAGTAGAGATGAATTTGGAATACTCTGCAGTCTATTATCATTTTACATTGGCCATAGACATTAAAGACGGGCCTATAGTTGGAGCAGAGAGTGTCTTGACTCTTGAGACGAGGATGAGTGAATACCCTTTTCTGAGAGTTAGAAGGTAGATCAGCAGACCACAGTAGAACGAGATTTGTTATTAGGGATGCTAGGATATATTGTGGCAAAGAGACCACGTTGATATTTTATAGATAATTATGCAGACACGTGCAGCGTCAAGTTCACTCAGCATGGACGTGGATTTAAGTTAGTCAGTAGACGAGCAATGTCTTCAGAAGAATGTGCTTAGCATCGTCATCTGGCCAATCAGAGAGAATCGTGGTTTGTTGGAGCCGCCGTTTGAAAGAGGTCAAAGTTAAAGGATTGTGTTGAGCGTTCTCATGGATATCTGTCGAATGAGAAAGACCTCATGGTGTAGACCCACACCAGCAGGGTCCCTGACCCCCGCTGCAGGTGGCACCACCACCGATGGCCCCCACCACCATCCCCCTCCTCCTCCTCTCTTCCAGCAGCAGATGAGGTCAGCGACTGTGCGACGGAAGTGGAAGTTGAGGACGACGTAGAGGATGAAGTTGAAGGAGAAGTTGATCGTCTGAAGGACATTCGTGACGTTGACTGCGACGAAGAGCCACTCCTTGCGGCTGCTCAGCGGAAGTTGGTTCTGAACGAAGAGCAGAAGTTCCGCCGGAGAGACGAGCACGATGTAGGTGACGATGATCGTCACGAGGGTCGTTGTGATGCGGTGGTTGGCTCGCAGGTGGCTGGCGGGAACGCGGTATCTCTGGCGAACACGCGACGACTCTCTGAGCGCTCGAACGAGACCGATGTTACAGACAGCGAGGGTCGACAGAGGGCAGACGATGCCGAAGCAGAAGTAGATCCAGGCGTAGACCGTCGACGCCACGTGATTCTGCGTGAGGTACCCGAGGTTCTGCACGTAGATTCGTCGGCCTTTCTCGCAGTCCAGGGTCTCGATGTCGTGCTCGAAGAAACGCGGAACGTTGAAGACGACGCAGCACAGGCAGACGCAGGCGATTGTCACCTTCGTTCCACTCATGCTCACCAGACGAATCATGCGGAACGGACGACAGATGGCCAGGTAGCGGCTGGTCGCCATGGTAACGGTGAGCCAAGTGCTTGCGAGGACGAATGTGTTGATGACTGCACCGCTGTACGATCGGTAGATGAGCTCGAAGTTTCTCGTCGAATATTCGATTCGCTCCTCTCCAAGGAGACCGTGCGGCAGAAGACTGATGCAGAGCAACAGGTCAGAGGCAGCCAACGTGCGCAGTCCGAGATGGACACTTCGCTCAGCTCCGTCACAAATCACCTGCAGCGAAAGTTGCAGTTCATATAATCTAGAGCTATAGGTAAATGGATGAAAATCTGTATAGTTTGTGGAGTCACAACAACGTTTGGCTCATTGTTGGTTTCAAAATGATTTATGACATACAAGCAAACTGCAACATAAAAAGCGCAGCCAACTATTTCTCCTTGACTTTCAAGCAATAATAATAACATTAATAATAATAACAATAATAGATTCTCTTTATTCAACAATCCGGTTGACAGAACGCAACCGGTTACAGTATACAATTATGCAGATTAAACAATTCACAAGAACGGAGATCACAGAATACATAAATCTTGACTATACTAACTGAGCAGCCTACAAAGCAAATCCGCCCAACGGGGGCTCGAATTCGCTACCTCTCGCACTCTACGCCAGCATGTTATCCATTGCGCTACCGGGCCCCCACAGTCAATTTGCAGCAGCCCACAACTAGATTTTGTAATCGGTAAGCGATAACTATAATCCGGATGTGTAGGAGTAAAACATGCAAACTTAGATGCGCCATCATGACCTATTGTGGACCAGAATTATTGTGCACATGCATGAGAATTCTAGGAGTGCTATCAACTTTCTCCTATGTGCATGTGTCTATGGCTCAAATCACAAATATATCGTTGACAATAAGTAAAGAATTGACATCATGTAAGTATGAGCCGATGTATATAGCAAAACTATTCGCGACAATTTGTTCAAGTCGAGTTGCAAAATGCCTATTACGATCGGAGAACTCATCGGCGACAGAATTATTCATGCCTGCAACGACATAATTATTGCAATATTTACACCATACACAGTTCTCATGTTGTTGATGTCTTTGGACGATCAGTTCAGTTAACCGAGTATATCCTACACCTGGAGCAGTGACTATTATTCGATATTCGTAGATGTGAACGTAATTGCTGAGCAAGTGCATCGGCGTATGATGACACACGCGTTGGAATTGCCTTAGAACTGTGTACATCTGCCTGTGCATAATCACTTGTAAAGAGGATAAATGAAAGAGCCATAACATATATATTATATATAATACTATATGTGTGTGTATATATAGAAGATAATGATCACCTCGAGTCGTTTCCTCGATAGAACGAGGAACGTGAGTAGATTTCCAAAGATTCCGAAGACGCAGATCCCTGACACGATGTACGTCTTAATGAACGAGATGCCCGTCCACCCCAGCAGCAGCTGCGGCGGTGACGACGACGGTGGCTCCGGATACGACGGTCCTCCCCCTGCAGCAGCAGCAGCGGACGATCCTCCTTCGACCGATCGACAGTAGGTCTCATTGCCATCCGTCAGTCCTTCCTCCACATCCGATAAAGTCTTACTTCCGTCGTCCCATAGCTGAGTCAAGGGCAAGGAATCAAAGGAGAAGACACGGCCTTCCTGCATGTTGTCAAGGCAACCACTTATAAGGAACATCCCTAGCGCCGAAATTGCACAAGTCATTCCGATTGTTGCTGTTATCTTGCTCTAATAACATCGAAGAACAGAAAAACATAATAGAATATTACGACTAAATTTATATCCAGCGATCGATTTGTAAGATTAAACAGATGAACAGACATAAAAAATGGAAAAAAGTAGTGGAAGACAATTTAGTTGTACAGAAGTAAATATGATGACTTTGACACTTAGGCAAGGATACAAGAATGAGATATAAACTGGCAGAAAAGATGTGTTGACGGTTTTCGCGCACAACAAAACATGAAAACTCGAGTTAAAAGAGACATAAAATAGGTTTCGATGATTTTTCAAAGAGATATTTGTAACAACGAGACAACATGGAATATTATTGTGATGCATGCGTCTGCGAAGAAAGAAGTTTGAGAAAAGCGATTTATGAAAGAATGCAGAATTCTCGTCTCACGGAGATATAACATGTATGACGTGGGTGACCTTGATCAGCAGTTCACAACCCGTGGCCCACGGGCCAAAAGTGGCCCGCCAGGTCTAAACAAATGGCCCTCATCTCTCAAAGAATTAACAAAACATGTTGTTAAAGATTAACAATTTGGACAGGACAGTACACATATTTATTTTGTTATTCAAAATTATTTTATTTTGACGTCTATAAATAACATCAAACACTCTGTTTTTATTCAATTATAACAATATTATAGGCTTTTAGTCAATTAAATTTTGGCCTCATGGCCCCCTAATGTCCTCCAACTTAGAACAAGTGGCCCTAAAGTCGAAAAAGGTTGGGAACCACTGACCTAGACCATAGCCCTTGATTAGCTACTATCGCTAAGCCAGTCGACGGCTAACCGATCCCTACGATCCATCTTTCAAGACATGTGAATCACAGAAGCACTGGGTCCTCTGTATTTCTAGTCGTCTTCTTGCCAATCAATCATGCATGACGACATGTTATGTTGCATGATGACATGCTATGTCGCATGACGACATGTTATGTTGCATGACGACATGTTATGTCGTCGCTGTAACCACAAACGGAAATTGTCCTTCATATGCGTTTGACTTTGAATTGACCTTGTAGGTCTATTTGTTAGCCTGTCAGTTCCATTTTTCTGTAATATGTCTCTAAACACCGACCCGAGTAAGTAGGTGAAATAAGCATCGAAATATGCCGAGTCATGGCGGTTTTTTTTATTTTGACCGTTTGACATTGAAAAACATTGGCTTTAGTTACATTCTGTGACATGGTTTTTATTGCAGGCAATGACCCTTAATTATCGGTCTGAGAAAGCAGATAAATGAGTAATAAAATATACAAATATTTTACTGAGTCACGACCCCTCTTATATTCACCTGAAATTTACTTGTACGACCTTACTATGACCTCGAACCGTTCTGCATTCAGTAACTTTGTTTCTTAACGCAGTTAGTCCTGTTAAATTCAGTATTTATTGACCCAATTTGACCATTTTTCATGTTGAGAGATTTCATATTTCTGACATTGAAATGACCCTGAATTGCCCAGCATTGTTCGTCCGTGTTTTTCTCAAATGTAGCTCTCGTAGACACAACAAAAACAGAAAAATTCATGAAAATTGAACTATTCGTTAATTTTCCCTACATTAAAGAATAACTTGAGCAAGGACTCAAGTTTCAAAATCCGAGCATGGAATTCTTCTGTCCTGGAATTTAAGTAGGCTAATCTGTTTGGTGATCGATCATTTAGAAAATTTATGAAAGTCACCGACTCGTTCCTCGATTATTCGAGAGGAATCTCTGAAAAATAGATGTGGACTCAAAACAAGTCCTTTGTTCTTCGAAATTGTATTTCTTGCAATAAATTGGAACCTTTTCTATATGCTGCTCAAATTTAGGCCTTAATACAAAAAGGATGTAAAAATCTTGCTGTAAACGGAGAAAATTTATTAAACATGTTCACTGCCGAAGTAACCACGTTACTCAGACCACAGTGACCCCGAGATGTCCTTTTCTGATGAATCGCGAGAATTCCTGTGATTAATATTGAGGATGGTGACGAGTCAAGAAACAAATAATTTTAGGCTATAGACCTATTACTATAATTTCAGCAGCTTATTCGGTGTATATTTTTCTATAGGCCTAGGTCTGGGCTTATGCTTAAAGGCATATAGGCTACATAAGGTAACTTTGTCTTAAAACTATAGGCGTTGACTGGTTTTGCTTCTTAGGCTACACGTCGTTTCCTTGTATACAAACAACATTTACGCTAAGAGACTTATCCTTCTCTAAGACGTTTTAAGGGGTAAAGGACGAGAAAGAGATGCCTTAGACCAGTGCTGTCCAACCTTTTTGGTACCGCGGGCCGCAAAAGCAAGGTTCTTGAAGCCGAGGGCCGCAATAGAAAACTCAAAAGCAGTGGCTAAAATTTATTGATAATATATATTATTAACATTGAAACGAGCATTGAAATTTAATATGGAATGATTATAATCTAGCTATTTAGGCTACATATGAAATTTATTTACCGCTGGTTCAAGATATAACTATTCAGAGATGCTCCTGACCCAGCAATGACCAAAGAGGAAAGTCTTGAGCACTTTATGGAAATAGTTTGACAGGTTCAACAGAAATATTAACAATGAATAATAGCATGTTAAATACACAAACCACGATTGTCATGCTTCAAAATATAATAGTTGAGCACCAAAATGTGCAACGTTCATCCCTGCCGTACACTGATCAGTTTTGTCGCCCATACAGTTTGCCAACTCAGCTCTTCACAGGGTTTTTTAACGTACACAAAATGTGCAGTTCTAAACGGATTTGGGTTGTTGTAACAGCACTTCTGTACAGTTAAAATTAGCAAAAAGGTCAATTTCCTCCGATTGGAAGTAATTTACCATGGAGGATGGGAAAGGAAAGAAGGAGTTGTGCAGTTCTAAAAATTTGTTACAAACAGCCCTGGCTCCTCATTACGCCGAGCAGCCAAGTTTCAGGCTAAGATCCACTTTATTATTTCCATCTTCCTGCTCTAGATTTCATAAAAATTCATCGAAGCCAGAATCTCCGTCTAAAGAGCTAACAGTCATAGTCATCGACTCGTTGGACCAGAAAGTGCAAAGACATCGCCATTCGGTAGGCGGCCCTTGTGTCTCTATTCGATTGTTTCTTTCTAATTCTTAGAACTATAGCCTAACTCGACTATCTCTCAAAGAACGGTCGCAGTCATTAATTTTGCAGACGTGCTGTGACTCTAGCCGACACATCTCAAGGACTGACTAGAAGTGAACGGTTTGTGAGAGTTTGCGACGTCCGTTTCCGGGTCGTGAGCTTGCAGACGTCGGACCAAGGTCGCCATATAATTATCTCCCTCACCTTACAGTAATAAGAAGTCGTGTGTCAATCTCCAGATAGACTACGGGAACCTAACCCCAGGAAAAGAAAGAAGAGAATTAGTTTTCGGATTGGCCTTTCTGATAGCATTGCAAACTGTCACAACATCAATAACAAAAATAGACGCTCAAGTCGACCACTGATTTCAATTTACTTCATTTTATATACACAAAGTGTAAAAACTTAGCAAGCCCGTGCGGGCCACTTGAAATCATGTCGCGGGCCGCATGCGGCCCGCGGGCCGCACGTTGGACAGCACTGCCTTAGACTCTAATGGTTCCATGACATTTGAACGGACGACAAAAGAATGTGCGACAGTAGAACGGCGACAGTAGAACGGTGTATTAGATGACCGCTGAGACTATTGAACGGCCGGACAGTTGAACGGGCGGCAGATGACCGGTGGACAATTGATCGGTAAAGTTTATAAAATTAAAGGCAATCGAACATTAACTGTTTTGGACATGAAGAGCTATAGGTCCACCAAGTTCAATGTCTCGTTGTTTGACAAACGAGCAACTGAGCTTAAAGACATTAAAATAATATTTCTGCTTTGCTATAGCTGGCGACTGCACGTATAGGCTAAGCCGTTTGATTTATTCTCAATAATTCTTCTTGCTCTGGTTGAAGCATCTCGGTCGATTCTTGCAAGAAAGTAGTCTCTTGCATTTGAATGTCCTTCTTGAGACCTGTCAAAAAGATCCATACGGTGGGGCGGTGAGAGAAAAACATCGACTGGCGTCTGAAATGTCATCCTTCCACTGAATTTGTTGTTCCCATCCATTACAGCGGTGTAAAATACAACTTTGTGACTTTTTGTCACATGTAAAATAAACAGTTTGTCAAACATGTGACAGTAAAACTTTCTACAACTTTCTCTAATATTCAGTGTCACCAGACATTCATTCAAAACTCAAAGTATAGGCCTACGTGAAGAGCGTACAACGCCGCACCTTGAGAATTGCTCATTAGTCGGCCCGGTAATATGACGCTCCGGTTAAATAATGTCGCCTGTTCTATTGTCGGCCCGTTCTAATATCGCCTGTTAAAGTGTCGCCGGTCAAGTGTCGTCCGTTCAAATGACCACCGTTCAAATGTCCGTACACCACTCTAAGGCATCTCTTTCTCGTCCTTTACTCCTTAAAACGTCTAAGTGCTCTGACATAAAATGACCTCCATCATCATGCAAATTGGACTTTGATATACCGTAGGCTATTACTTTCGTTCAGGGTCAACCAGTGATCGCTCATTTCTAAACGTGACAGAAATAAATAAGTATTGAGTCCCTGAGCAAATTCGCTTTACAAACGAATAAGTCTTCGTTGAATATAAGACTTCCTCAACGTCGCCTTTAGGCATTCATTATATAGCGCTAAAAGTGGCAAAATTTCGGCATTTATTGCAAAGTTGGCAGCTAAACAATGAATCAAAACGCCGCAGAAACGGTCCAGAAAAACATCGATGATGAGATTAAACAACACATCTGTGATACTTACATGTAGATCTATAGGGTGACACGAAAGTTCGCTCACCGTTTTCAAAATGAGTTGTCTCAGTAACGTCTCCATATTTCTTATTGTGTCAGTGCATACATAAGTCAAATGAAAGATACCGGTATAAATTTGATTATAATCCGGTCCGTTGTTGCCATTTTTTTATTAAAAAATGTAAAGACGACCAGTTTCTGTGGAAAAAACTGCGTTCATCAAATTAACACAGTAATGAAAATGTGTATACGCATATATATAATTATAGCCTCGTATACAAGCGTACGTGGCAAGACACTGTTGTTAACTAGGACACACAGACGTACATGTATGCTTTTAGCGTACAGCAGGCCTATCTCCTTTCTGCTTAACGACAGCACTGACTCTATCCAGCATAGACTGGATCAGCGTCTGAAGTGTCCCAACTGCCATCGATCTCCACGTGCGCTTGTTGGAGGCGACGTTTGAGCTGATCAACGTTCTTTGGCTCAGGATCTTTATAGCAACCTCTTACGGTACGATACCAGTTTCTCCACTTTAGATCGTTCACAATGTAGCATCGAATGGTTTCTCTACTAACATTCTCGAGCAGATCGTAAAACCAGCGTTCGAGAGAGAAAATGACAACGGCAGTGTCATGACAATGATCTATAGGAGTTTTTCAGCAGCATGGTGCACGCTGTCATACATAAGCTGTGACGACAAAGTGGCTAGACGACAACCTCCCGTCACACATAAAACCGAAGGATTGGCCACCGAACTCTCAGGACCTCTCTCCTATTGAGACCTAGTGGAGTATTTTATCTCTCAGCGTTTATAAAGATTCTGAGTCAAAGAACTTCTTTACTGAGCTAATTGGATGAGCGCTGTTTTTACGCAAAAACTGCTCGTCTTTACATTTTTTTGTGAATAATGGCAACAATTAACGGACCGGATTATAATCAAATTTCATTCATTCATTAGACGCATTTATATAGCGCCTCTTCAAGGGGACTACTCAGAGGCGCTCCCAACCTCAGCGCGGCCAAATAAAACTGTCTTAAGATGAGAGAGGAGAGCCTGAGAAGGATTTTTACAAAGAGAGTGGAGTGCCAGAGGAAGACCATTCCAGGTTGAGGGTCCTACCACCGAGAAAGCATGGTTTTGCATGTGGAAGTACGAGCAAAAGGGACTGAGGGCAGACTTTGTTCAGTCGAACGAAGGGAGCGGAAATGGCGAGAACGAAGAGTAGGGCTACAGAGCTCAAAAGGCAGGCATGTGTAATGTGTAAAGATTCAGTTGAGACTGAATTTATTTAAGACCTAGAAGACCGAAATAGTTTGAAGCATTGTTTGTCGCGAATTCCTCTCATCCATATTGCTCTGTATACCTTTGCATTTTCTTTCCTCTTGGCTTTCAACTCAACTCGCAATGAATCTTGGCTTGCACATCACAAGCTAAAATTCTTATTGTACTTGTTGGCGACCATCGATTGATATGTCTTTAGCATAGAAACGCTGGCGCTACAGAAGTCCTCACTTGCTCGTATCCATCAATTATTTATTAATTTGATTATCAATTCAGTCTACGCTTCTGCTGTGTGTGCTAACGCATTTGCTAAACTGAGATGATCGGAAATCCTCGTTTCAATACGATTTTAACGATCGTCTGTGATGTAGCGCCATCTTGCGTAGGCGACTTTCACTGCAGCATAATGCCTATTGCCTAATGTGCAGCCGAAGACATTTAAGTCATTACGAGAATGCTTAGGCGACTTCTATTATGGCGCCTCCTATTCTCTTCTCACAGTCATTAGTCTGGCATTGACAGGATTCGCATGGAAGTGTCCGCTAGATGGCACCCTAGTGGGTCATCTGCTGAACGCGTCGCCTACTAATGGCTGCCAACGAACGAACAGGCAATCTGTCAATTTGGAAGCAATGAGGCACAGAAATTGACTGTGCGTGGAAGCCAGAGCAACAAACTATGATTATCTTCTGTCGGATCCGCTTCTGGCGCAGATTTAACAGACACAAAAGGAAGCGCGAAGAGGCAGGAACTAAGAGTTGCAGTATTGATTGTAGAACCCAGCAAAGCAAAACCTAATGAGTATCAAGTCCCCAGTGCATTGAATGTATATACAGTACTGGTCTAATAATGCCAACACGGTGCATATCTGAAGCGCTCCCGACAATAGCGCGGACACTGCATCGGAGTTTCACGCCGAAGTGCATTTCTCGTGTGAATGATTTGGTCAAAGTCCCGGCTTGAGGTGGATTCGAGCCTGGAACCCTCCTCCGGTTCCAAAGCATCGAACCAATCACAGCAGCACCGCACCTCACAAATATATTTGCCCTTTTAGTTTACACAAAGCAGACAAAGAAACAATAATGAAGGAAGAAATACCTTTCTCTTTCCATTAGAGTGTCAAGTTATGCTAGCAACTATCTACATTATAAGGCAGATGCTTGAAAGAAATTGAACGCAGCCAAATAGTCTTTATCAACTTCACCGACTTCAATGTAGCATTCGATAGCATTCTGGTACGATGGAAGGAGAGAGCAAAATGCAGACATAAAAGAGCAATAATTGTTGTTCTTTAATAGTCAATGTGGTGACTTTTCAATCTATCGACCGACACACAACAAATGCATAGTAGCTTGCTTGAAGGGCGCTGCAGCAAATCCGAGAAATAAATAAATAAAATAAATATCGTAGGCGTTGGTTATATATATAGCATGCAATGGGGATTGTGCGCTGGACGATGCCGGTTTAGAAACAGAATAATTATTATGCTCACAGGTTAGCTGTAATGTGTATGCATGCACTCTGCTAATGCACTTCCGTGTCCGAAGTCATTTGCAACCGTAAGTTGGAAGATTTGGTGACCGTCGTCTAATGATGTTGCGCCCGTAAGATCAGCTCATGCATCCAGTTTCAACATCGTTAACCTGCCATGTCATGCAGGACACTGCCTCCTCCTCCTCCTCCTCTTCCTTATTCTCTTCTTCCCTCTCCTCCTCTTTCTCCTCTCTCCTCTTCCTCCTCGTCTCGTCCTCCTCCTCGTCCTCCTCCTCCTCAAGTCACTGACTGCAGGAGGCGATGGGTCATCACTCTGCATCAGTCGGTCTCTTCACCGTCTGCGATGATCGTTCAGATATTTAACACCATTCTGAGAACACATGCGTTAGATTACAGACAACTGTTGGTACTTTCGGGTGACTTGAACATTCACTGAGAAGACCCAGTGTACAGCATATGTAGGCCTACTGTACTCTATGCATGTACAGAAGCGCATTTAGTACTCTAGTCTACAGGATGCCTGTAGGCGCTAGTGGGCTGGTCATGGACTCTAGAGTACAGCATCACAAACACGAGAGTAGGAGGCAGGTTGTAGGCCTACTCTAACCACATTTTGTACTATACAAGGTGGGCCATAAAAAACCAGGGCTACGGTTTTTCCCAATATCTTGGTCAGAAGTAAGAATTTCTATATAACATTTTACAGACTTAAAAAGAATTTATATTTACACATGATGGCCAGATTTCATCAAAATATTTAAAGCAGAACAAAAGTTATATCACTTTTAGTGAGACCACCCACTGTTTTTGACGAATCAAAAAATAACGCAGCAAAAAGTAGCAAAAAGCGATTTCATTAAGTCACATCTAAAAAAATTGCTATCAAATCAACTTGATACTGCTTCACAACTTGTGTTCAATGTGTTCACCACCAGTGCCCACGTTTGTTAATATGAGTGTCTTTGTAAAGGTCTTGAAATTTGAACTTCGCCCATTCCGTCTTATTATTATGCGCTTATAATATAGAAAATATGACCCGTTGGCCTACTACATGAAATATAGGCCTACATAATATTTAAACGACGCCTCAATTTACTCAGCAACTGTATAATATATTATGAGATCATTTTTGGCTGGGAACCAGTGGCGTAGCCAGTTATTTTTTCATGGGGGGGCAGTGGGGTGGCAACTTAAAATGATGGGGTGGCTACCGTTGGCAATTAAAGCGTGCATCGGCATCGGTATATTGCCATAGACTATGTATTTTTAGATTTTGGATGTATTACAGTATTGGACATAATACGCATGCAAGCCTCACTAGATTGTCTGTCCCACAGTGCACTATAGTGGCCTGTCCCACTTTCCCATCACCCACCCTATAGGAAGTTGTACAGGAAGTTGTACAAAAAATAAAATAAGTCAGAAATTATATAACATTCTTTAATTCTTTATCACTCGTAAAAGTAAAAAGTAAAACAAACGCAGGGATTGGGGGGCAGCTGGGGTGGCAGCCCTTTCATTTGGGGGCGGCTGCCCCTCTCTGCCCCCCGTAGTTACGCCACTGCTGGGAACGGACGTCGGAAAGAAAACAATCTATATCTGGCCTTACACCAGACGCCAACATAATACTGCAGTCATAAACCAAAGCTGCCTTTTCCACCGGAAACTCGGTAAATGCAAATCAAAAGGAACATTTATATCAGTGATGTATACTATATATATATATATATATATATATATATATATATCACCATACATGTATCTCTACAATTTGAGTCAAATGACCGTCGACGAATTCTCAGGTAAAGTTACTTAATGGTTCGTTTTCATTTCACCTCCGTAACGCTTTCCAGTAAGCAAAAAAGTATATAGGCTACTCCACTTGAAACGCACAATGAGACATAGAACATCACTTTAATTAGTGTAATACATCGAAACAATAATTGATAATAAGAGAAGCAAATTAGATCAGAAGTTGAGAGAAGTGTCAGAAACATTAAATAAGTGAGTAGGCCTAGAGTAAAGAAATATTAGTGCTCATCTGTGCAGCATCCTGGTGATAAACTACTTTATTTGACTACTATCCGCTGTCAATCCAAAGGAAAAAAGAGAATAAGTGACGATGAAGATCATGCAACCGATTCATTTAAGTTATTCAGTACATTTTAAGCAACACATTTCGAAATAGTCAACTGTATTAATTAAGCAATTCTGTTATTTGATTAGGATAAGTGCTGGTGATAGAATAGACCATTAATGACTATTCCATTGAAATGAATAAAAGAAATTTTCGAGCAAAATGAAATATAATTTCATCCGGAGACAAAATAACAATAAATCTAGACTATTTTCCTATGACCAACAATGGTTAGAAATTCAATTGGATAAAAAAATTCTAAATAATACCGGAATAGGTTAATTTTTCAAGGAATAGGCAAACAGAGCAAGTATGCAGGCCAAGCGCACGAAGCAACAAAACCAGACTGAAACATCACTTTAAAACATTTTAAAATAACTTCCCAATAGATAGCCTAATTATGTTACTCTAGCAGAACTGGTAAGTCCTTCTAAGGTAATAAATTTTGTTTAAATAGCGAAGTGATCAGAAAGAGATAGCATCGCTCATTTAAAATCGCTTTTACAGAGAATTTAATATGTACTGACTATTCCGCTTTTCGTAGCATCCATGTCAAAAAGTAACACAGACGATCTTGTACAGCAAACTGTTTATCAAATTCTAAACAAGAAAAGACGAGAGTCTTGTTGAGGAGACGACTTACACGAAATCCTTCGATTCAGATGATCCAATGATCCGTCATTCCTTCCGTTCCAGCTGCTGACAGGAGATGCGACGACGTTTCTGTCTGAAGCGCAGACCGGCTTTTCTTGCAGCTGCACGCAGGGTATAAGTCCACGCCACCTCCGCCTCTGCAGCAGCAGCAGCAGTAGCAGCAGCAGTAGCACGCGTCGCCGATTTCACAGTGATGCGTTTATCATATGCTGCAGAGAAGACTCAGTTGCTGAAGAAATCGACGCATGAAAGAACTGTTGCCAAACATGCAGTTGACTCACTTGACGCCTACGCAGTCAACTGAGCCAGCACCACCCACGTCGTTGACGTCGCCAACATTCTGATACCTAATAGTCCTCTTCACATGATGTCTCTGCATCGTCAGCTCATCACACATCACACATATAGCATCGCCTGTAAGAAGGATGGCGCCATTCGCATGGTTTTTAAGTTTGTTAACCTTTGCACATATCGAGATTACTATCGTGATTATATTATATATTTTATATATTTTGTTCATAACGGCGAACGGTTAAGCGCAAGCTTTCCTGCGAGAGACATCGATTGCGTAGAGAGGAGAGAGGAACATAGGCGCCCGCAGAAATTTTTGCAGGGGGGCAAAAAATTTACGATAGTCACAGTTAAATTTTTTAGTAGCAAGAGCTTGAAAAATGCAAAGCTGGAAATTAAGAATACGGGTATTTTTCAAAGAGGTTTCTTATGCAAATTTCTCAATTTCATTTTATGTATAATTTTTAATACGAATAGTGGCCCTAGAAATTTGTTAAAAATCAAAAAGTAGATGTTAAAAAGTAGTTTCCTAAAGGTGCGCTATATGTCCATAGAATGAACGAATGAATAAATGAGCGGAAAATAGGCATGATACACAGAGCCCTTATCCAAGTTTATCTACAGTTTGACCTCCCTGGATTCTGCACTGGCAGCTTGCAAAATGGACAAAATGGAGCCTGGCTCATAGCAAACTTGGTTTATATAATTACAATTCTGATGAATAAGCAGATCTGCCTGATGTAATTTCAGTGTAGGCCTACTTTGAGAAATTTTGAAATTTTTGCATTAGTATTTAATTTTTTGCAGTTGTGATTATTTGCACTACAGCTAGATTCCACTCAAGTAGGCCATAATCGATAAGCCTGCTGTTTGCATGGGCACCCGCAGGAGGGTTGAAAGTCAATGGTCATTGTTACAGTTTTTAGAAAGAAACATGCTCTTATAACTTTCTGCAAGGCAGAAAGTTATAAGAGCATGTTTATTTCTATATAGAGATATCTAAACATGGATTTCTGACGTTCACTGTCTGTATCATTCGTATCATTGGTGCATTGATGCAAAGACATTTGTTAAAACCCAAAAGTAGTAGTTAAAAACATAGGTGTCAATTTTCCAGGGGGGCAAGTGCCCCCCTCCATTGCCCCTATGTGCGGGCGCCCATGGAGAGGAAGCTGTGATCGTCCGCATATATGTATATTATAAGTGAAGATCCAATCAACAACGTCTCAGTTGATTGGATCTAGCCTAATTAACGAGGAATAAAAAAAGGAATTAGCCCAATCTCCGTGTAAAAGCAAATAAGCGAAACAACTTTGCCAGCCACGCGATTATCTTAATATTATAATAATACATCCGATCAGATCACGTGACTTCTCATCGCACACACACATGCACCGAGGTATTATGGCTATAATTATAGTCGAGATTTTATTCATTTCGTGCGACGACGACGAGACTGCTCTTAAAAATTGTTCGGTTGGATCATGACTTAAAATGTAAATCCGAATGTCATTAAACGTGTCTAAGTAAATCATCAGCTCTGGCTAATTTCATCCTACAGCGCTGAATTCATCGTCGATGAACGGCGACTTCTTGTATTTTTCAGCTGTTCCAGTGTAACGAACAAACGACGGTGTCTGGTGTCATGGTGTTATGTTTACCGAGAAAACTCAGATCGACGACTCATGAAACGACTTCTGACGCTGACCGAACGAATACAGGCCAAGGTCAACTCAATCGGCCTGTTTTTTTCATCCATCCACCCATCCATCCACCCAATTTATCCACCCATCCATCCATCCATCGATCAATTCATATATACACCGTGGTTCAAAAAAAAGTAAGCCTAACTGTTTTTCATAGGCTACATCTCCAACGCCTGATCATTAATCATTAATCATTCTAATTTTCCCCCAATATTTAGAGAATTGAACCAAGAATACGATTCCAAAATATCATGTCATAAATTTGCACGGATAGAAATATATGAATTTTTCAACTTCATTTCCCGAAATTTTGTTTTACCAGCAATTTTCTTTTTGGGTTTTGTTACAAAGCACTTCAAACATGAAAAGACTTTAATATCTTTATGCAGAAACTTTAAGTAGTTATTGTTTGATTATTTACATAAAGAATATGTCATAGAATCATAGATGACAGGACTTAATTCTGGACTGTTGGGGGGGGACATATGAGATATGAAGTAAGGTGTGTCTCTTGTTAGCATTTCGATGGTTTAGCTGGCACTGTTCTGTGGAAAAAGAAAATAGCCTGATATAGATTTCCGATTACAGGTTGAAGATGTTGTGACAGCAGAACGTTGCGATAATAATAATCCGTTAATTTTTACTCCAGGATCACTGAAGACCAAATGAGAATGACCAAGCGCCGAAACCGAAACGAGCACCATTACAGACTTGCTGAAAACTGAAATTCTGGGAGATAAAGTTGAAAACTTGAAATATCCATATCTTTCTATCCGTTAAAATTCATGACATGATATTTTGGAATCCTATGCTTGGTTCAATTTTATATAGATATTGGGAACATTTTAGTATGATTAATTATCGGGCATTAGAAATATAAGAAAAAAAGCTTGGCTTACTTTTTATTGAACCACGGTGTGTATACATACACGTATATACATGCATACAAATATACATGCATCCATACATACATACATGCATACATACATACATACATACATACATACATACATACATACATTCATACATGCATACATACATACATACATACATACATACATACATACATACATACATACATTAGGGTGGTCCTTATTTTTAAAAGCTTGATTTTATAACGGGGCACCCCTTAAGTTGGTTTCTATTGATGAGAAAAAAATAGAGAAAAATTTTGGAGAGAATCTGAGGACATTTAGGGGTCGCTACCAGAGGTCAAAGTTCAAGGTTAGAATTAATTTGGGCTTTGTTGTCCACTATGCGCAATTTCCATCAATATGCTTTCCAACCATGTTAATAGCTATGATAGAATTTGATAGACAACTACTCACATATTTATTAACACCTCCGACATCATGATTGCCACCTACTTACTTATTTTATAGACATTTTTCTATAATGCATTCACAGCCATTGCATCTTTTGGCGGCAATTTCGTTTCATTTTGGTTTTTTCGTGTATATTGCATAATTTCGCTATTGTCAAAGAGAACACAAAGTTGGCAATTTAGGCCTAAGTCTTGACAATGCCACGGCGAAAGTGATCAGTAACAGAAATGCAACACTTGTAGGCCTACTTTGTTTCGCACCACAATGTCTTGGCAATGATCCCGCAGAGTTCAATCTCTATTGTTCTTCAATGCTTAAGCAGTGAATAAAGAATTTGCAAAAAATTTATGAAAATTTGAAAGCTGAATGCCAAGCTGGAGTTCCCTAATAATTCACTGGGATGGAAAGTTGTTAGAAAACATCTACAGACTGCAGTAAAGAATTATTAGACCTTCTTCATGTCCTCATTTCTAGAGTGGGTGTTGACCAGATCCTCGGTTTACAGAAGTTATTATCGGGACAAGAAATCTTCAGTGTCTGCACTCTGCAGTGTATGAAGCGGTTGTGACTTGGGGCATTACTGATCAAATCAAATCTATGTGCTTTGACACCACATCAGTGAACAGTGGACTTAGAAATGGTGCCTGCATCCTATTGGAACAGAGGCTGGACAAGGATTTGTTGTAGAGTGCATGTCGCTATCACATATGCCTAAATTAAGTTGGAGGCAGTGGTTATGTTTTCTCTTGGTTCACTGAAGGGCAAGGACATAATGATTTTTCAGCTGGGCTGCACAGAGCGAGGTTGATCGGCAAGAGCATTTACAGTGTTAAGGTATGGATGTTCAAGAAATAATTCAAGTCAACAGGAAGAAAATAAAGGGTATAGCTGACATCTGCCTGCTATACGTCAAAGTCTGGTTTCAAGCACCGTATGCACCATCTATACTCCTCGACTTGACCTGTAGAGTGTAGATCTTTAAGGACATTGACAAAATACAGGGAAATAAATAGTGCAGTTGCAGACGTTGCAATGAAGAAATGTTTGGGTGACCTTTGGAATCTTTCAGAGGAATTGGTTGCGTTCTTTGATTTAAGGGCCCTATTGGGCTTCCATTTATACCAAGCGCCAAATGGTTACTACTCTGGACAAAACTTGGATCGAACATCCACTACAAAGATGGTGGTGTAGTGGTGGCGTCGTTGCCTTGAAGCCGGAAGGTTCGAGGTTCGAATCCACCTCGCCGCGTAAGGACCTTGGTCGAGTCCTTCACTCACCATTGCTCAGCGCTTCGGCGTGAAACTCCGATGCAGTGTCTGCTCTGTATTCGGGAGCGCCTCTGAGTAGAGAGAGAGAGAGCTTGAAGGGGCGCTATAACAAGTGTACATACAAACAAACAAACAAAGAAGAACCTTGGAACCTGCTGCAATAAGCTCAATGCAACTGGAAGATTTTGTCATGGAAAACACGAGATTTTTCAAGTTTTCTCCAACAACACGTTGATATACATGGTTAAGCGACGAGAACTTCAAGTTAGATTAGGCCACTGCGAGCTCAGTGAAACTTGTGAATGACATTACAAAGCGTGGAGTGACACTCATGAACAAGTATAACAAGCTTCAAACATATAATGAGGATCAGATGTAGATCGAGTCTGCTATTTTGTGAAGAAAACCTATCGTCGCAAAAAACTGATGCAATAATGGAAACATTAACAGGGAAAAACATTTTTATGTTCGCTTATGTGTTTTGACCAAAATAGTAAACCAGTCCACAGGCCACTAGTCCTCCTCCAGCACGGTCCATTGCCCACCAGAATTTATTTCAATTTGTGCATTCAACCATATATGTACACTAGTAATAGTATACAATATACGATATTCCATGTTTCGCCTGTGTCTTTACATTGATATATTGATATACGTCCGGTAGCGACCCCTAAAAATCAAAAAAATCTTCCAAAATTTTTAGTGTTAATATTTTTTAACCTAAAGGTATAAGTTAGGAGGGTGCCTCATTTAAAATTCTCCCAAAAATATTTTTGCATGGAGCTAAGGACCACACTAACATACATACATACATACATACATAAATGCATACATAAAATTACATACATAAATGCATACATGCATACATACATACATACATACATACATACATACATACATACATACTTATATACATACATACTTATATTGATACATATATACGTAAATGAAATTACATACATACATACATACATACATACATACATACATACATACATACATACATACATTAGGGTGATTCACGTCACAATGGGGAAAAAATAATTTTTAATTTTTGGCTGACATAGTAGATAATTTTGTTCCTTTGGTCTTATTCAACACTGCAACCAAATTTCACTGTAATATATTACTGTTTACTGGGTGCTCAATGCCCCTGAAATATTACTTAGGACATACATAAAGAAAGCAACTCACCTGCCATTGACTAGACCTGGAATACAGCAATTCTTATTAGATAAAGCTACAAACCTGAAAGTAAGAATTATGTACACAGTCAAAGGCCATACATAAACAATAAAGTCTTGCTTTGTTGTTTATTATAAAGAAACCTGCTGAATTTTTATATATAATATTCTGAGCTGCAACATCATTGCTGTAAAGCAGGAATATGTTTCCATAATTATGTCTATGAAAAGTGCAACTGCATATTTTTTAGCTGTCTATGCATTGTTCTTGGCAGTGAGAGAAAGATAGCTAAATGCATTTTTATACACCATTCTTAAATTAAAGTTTTTAAAATTTTCATTCCATGAGTGTTTTTTGTGAAAAATGCCATTTTTCTGAATTTTAAGTGGAAGAGTCTTTTTCACTACTGCAACAAAGTTGAAAACAGAACTTTGTTTGATTGGAAAACCAGAAGTTATCCTTCCTATATTAATTTATTGCCTACACAGTTCAAGATCCTCACTCTGATCCTAAAGTCTCAACGGGGTCTTGCCCCAAAATATCTGACTAATGCTTTACTTCGTCCTCACTCAGCTTCCTCCCATCGTCCACTTCGTTCATCCAACAGACTTGACCTATCGGTTCCTCGGTCTAGAACTGCTATGGCTCAGTCTCGATCTTTTGTCTCAATTGGTCCTTCTCTTTGGAATGCTCTTTCTACTTCTGTTCGCTCTACACTTCTTTCTGTCACTCTCTCCTCTGCTCTGTCTCTTCTCAAAACCTGCTTCTTTTCGCGGGGCCTTGCGCACTGGGAGCGCCTCTGAACGGTTTACCCTACTAGAGGCGCTTTATAAATGTTTAAATACAATACAATACAAGAGGCCACACACTACAGATCTTTCTACTTTTTCATCGAAATTTTTGAAGAAGGCTGTGTAAAAGAGCTTGAAAATCAAGTCAATCTGAACTTAATCTGGAATAAGGCACGAATCCATAAAGCAGTTCAGTCTATAAAATGCCATAGGAAAGAGTTTATAGATAAAGATAACAGAAGCAACGACTCTGAGTCACAAAAAGTGAGAAGTATTTGTTGAAAGTAGATCTCGTTTTTGATATTGCATTAAGTAAGGAGAGCACTGAGCAAGTTATCAAAATTGATAAGTATAAGCAGTTTTTTTTAGCAGATCAGCAAGAATCGTGAAAAATGAGCATGGCTGTTGTCAATGAGGAGTCATGAGAGAGTTGCAGAGCAAAGGATGAGACAATAAAAGCCAGGTATAAGATAAAAATGATAAGAAAATCAGCTAAAGGATCTTGACTACAAGAGCAGTGACTTGAATGATGACGAAGAGGATAGTGACAAAGACGATGACGACACTGATAATTATGATTAAAGAAGTCAAGATCTCAATGTACTGCAAAAACATTTGAATAATCTACTCTTCCGGAAGGTTAACAGGAAGATTCAGCAGCGATAAACCATTCATTCTTCAAAGCAGGACCTTCATTGGATCACATAAACTTGTCAGACAGGAAATTCACTATCTTGGCAGTTACCACTGCAATGTAAGTAAATCATTAAAATGCAGACGAAAGCTCTATATCATTTTCAACTGATCATCGCATGCCATCAGCTGTCAGCAAGAGAAGAATGTGACGGAATTGTGCCTACTGATTCAAGAAGAGACAGCCGGTGATGGAGTTAGTCATTTCAGGCAAAAGGTGCATTTGGTTGCATGAAGGACAAAAGTCACCTGTTGTTTCAGGACTTGTAGTATCAGAAATCAATTTCAATTGACTCTGAGAGAAGAATTTCCACTGAATTTCATGTATTTTCAAGATCTACATGTGTAAACATGAGAGCATGGATAGCTGGTCCGGTGGCATGTGAGTGAATGACTTGTAGTTGTACAAGGCTACAACTCGATCAGGCAGCATAGAATTCCTGTTGATTTGTGGACTTTTCTAAGTTAATTTGAAATAGTGTAATCTGAGTTCTTATCTCCACTTTGAGTAACTAAAAACTCAATTATTTGTATCATTCAACTATATTTAGTGTGTGCTATATCACATGGCCATTATCTCAATTTGTAACTTTGAATACAACTATATGTAAACTTTGCGCTCATTGAGCATAACCTAAAATGCATTTGATTTCAAAATTTCTTGCACATAATTTAATCTGTACCCAAAAGGAACAAAATTAGCAACTATGATCATTAAATTTCAAAAATAATTTTTTCTGAATCACCCTAACATACATACATACATACATACATGCATACATACATACATACATACACACATCTTTACATACATACATACATGCATACATAAAATTACATACATACATTCGTCGATTTGTGAGTTATGTGTCTTTGAAGAGAAAGTGAATTTTGGAAGAAGGGAGGAAAGCGATCTGTCGGAAATGGAAAACGGATTGTTTCGTCGTAATGATAACTATAATATTGTTTCATAATAATAATAACTATAACAAGTTCACTAGAGCTTAGGTGTGGAAGTTGATAAGAAATAACTCGGGAAGTCCTTTCCTGTGCGACCCTTCTCTCGTATGAAGTATTTAAGATACGTACGTAATCCGTATTATAGACCTACAGAAATCGAGTGAGGTAATGGACAATTACCTTGAGTCAGGACTACGTCTACAGGTTAATTTCCACTGAGTCTCCAGATTCTTTTGCACCTCAGCAAAAAACCAAATCAAAAGCAGCCATTGAAAATTTTGAATATTTTAATATTGTTGTGGCACTAAATTACATTACATTTATATAAATTACGATTGATTGATTGATTAGTCACATAGGGGAGAGAGCTCCAAGACGCCCAGGGCGAGTAAGATGCCCACCCCCTTTAAAACGGTTGAAAAGATACATATTCGTATTTTAGTTGCCTCATTGCATGCAGCGACATCTTGTGAACCTCCCATAACAATAATGTTTCAGTATTAGAGATATTGACGCGATAAATCAATTTTTTATATTTTCAACACTTTTGCGTAAGTACACATTTACGAATCTTCCTAGTTTTCTCTTTAGCCTTACGCAGTACCAATTCGCGCATTTCAACGTTTATTCTGTGTTCATTTGCAGTTGTTTTAATGGTTTTGCCTAAATCTTAAACATTGACGTCGTTAAATAAAATGGCGTCAGTAGGGAAGGACTCGAAAATTACAAGAAGCCCATGGTCGTCTTGAATACATGGGTAGCATAGAGATTACAAGAAGCCCATGGGCATCTTGAATGTATAGGAAACCTAGAGATTACAAGACGCCCATGAGCATCTTTGATACTATGAGCAAATGGCCAAAAAACGGTGCCCACCATGACACAACCTTCTACTCATAAAAATATGAGTTTCATATGCAAATTTATTAGTGTTGATTGAATCTATCTCACCCTTGCCCAAAACTTCAGTGAAATGGAAAGAAAGCAGGAGGTGTAAAGGTTGGTGTCATGAAGAATGTACAGACGAAAAGACATCCAAAGAATTCGTTTGTGACTAGTCTGTGATTAAAGTGAAAATGACAATAATGACTTACAACATGAGATTGGATTTTTGCTTCTCATGTTTTGAATTGCTTTATATCTTTAGGATCTTTTGGTTTTCGTTCAGATTGTTTTCTCTCACGCAGTTTAGTCTAAAACTGCATGATTGCAATGCCACTTGTTTTAGTCAATTTTCATTGCTCCAAGATGCCCATCCTATGGGCGTCTTGTAGTATAGGGTTTCTAAGACGCCCAGTTTGGAGGTGTCTACTTTTTAAATGTACACAATTGTTCTTATTGAATTAAGTTCTATAGTTGCTGTCATTGCTTCATTAATGATCACTCTTTGCATTGGGGTCAAGCATGCTCTTCTCTTGGAATCCATACTGAAGAAAAGCACAATTTTCCTTAGCGTGGGCGTCTTGGAGCACTCTCCCCTATAATTAGATGGGTTGACGATGTAGGCAAAAACTAAATGTGCTTTTGATTAGTTCTGTCATTAATTATGTGAAGGGAAATAGATAGAGATAGTATAAGTTTACTAAAGGAAATTGATGGACGGACGTCAGTATACAGTATCTATTTGTCACAGTAAACTTCGCTCATTTCTTGACGTCACCACTGCTTTTAATAAATCTCATAAATCTAATTTTTCATTGCAATCTTCGAAGATTTTTAAATAACCTAATTAGCAGACATGATTATTATCTTGGTGGCCGTGATGAGAATATGAGCCTCTATAGCACAGTCGACATTAACGAAATGGTTGCATGGTTTTCATAATAAGAAATAAATAATAATAATAATAATAATAACAATAATAATAGTAATAACAACAACAACAACAACAACAACAACAACAACAACAACAACAACATTGATAAAATGTCCATCAATTCAACTCGGTGGACTTAGAGGCACTTTAGCATGGGAGGACTTAGCGATGACTTAACTTTGTTATCGTTTATAACAGTAGCTGCTGCTTTCGTTGTTAATCTTACT
Source organism: Lumbricus terrestris (assembly GCA_949752735.1). NCBI lineage: Eukaryota > Metazoa > Annelida > Clitellata > Crassiclitellata > Lumbricidae > Lumbricus > Lumbricus terrestris. The sequence goes on from OX457038.1 coordinate 21,118,865, forward strand.
TCCTGTTACTGCTGTTGATTGTTGAGGATAATTAAAGGAAAATAATAATAATAATAATAATAATAATAATAATAATAATAATATTAATAATAATAATAATTATAATAATAATAATAATAATAATAATAATAATAATAATAATAATAACAATAAAAACAATAATAACAATAAATAATAATAATAAAAACAGCTCCAAGCATAATTTTTTGAAATCCCGAGGGATCCTAGGTACCTCGGGTAAAAAAAAAAAATTATAATAATAATAATAATAATAATTAATAATAATATAATAATAATAATAACAATAATAATAATATTGATAATAATAAAATAATAATAATTTGAGAAATATTGTGAAAATTTTATTATTATTAATCGCAAGGCATTGAAGATATATTATGAAGACAGTGTGGATACTTTTCAATGTATAAATATTGAACCACGGAGTACAATGGATGGTGGATAGTGAACGGTGTAGTAATGGACTGCGCCTGAACTGTCAATCGATGAAATCGACAGATGAAATCGACAGATGAAATCGACAGATGAAATCGACAGATGAAATCGACAGATGAAATCGACAGATCAAATCGACAGATCAAATCCACAGATCAAATCGACAGATCAAATCCACAGGTCAAATCCACAGATCAAATCCACAGATCAAATCGACAGATCAAATCCACAGATCAAATCCACAGATCAAATCTCCGTTCAGGCAGAAATTCCAATCGAGATTTCTCATTCTCACGTAGAATTTCTTCTCTTCTTCTTGCTCCTACTCCTCCTCCTCATCCTCCTCATTCGCTTCTTCTGTCTCCTCCTCCTCCTCTGCTGCTTCCTCTTCGTTTGCGAGTTCTTCTTTGCATTCTTTTTGGAATATTTCTTCTTCGCATTCTTCTTCGCATTCTTCTTCGCATTCTTCTTCATATTCTTCTACGCATTCTTCTTCTTCGCGTTCCTTCTTCATATTCTTCTACGCATTCTTCTTCTTTGCGTTCCTTCTTCGCATTCTTCTTCGCATTCTTCTTCGCATTCTTCTTCGCATTCTTCTTCGCATTCTCTTCGCAGTCCTCTTCACATTCTTCTTCGCATTCTTCTTCGCATTCTTCTTCGCATTCTTCTTCGCATTCTTCTTCGTATTCTTCTTCGCATTCTTCTTCGCAGTCCTCTTCACATTCTTCTTCACATTCTTCTTCACATTCTTCTTAGCATTCTTCTTCGCAGTCTTATTCGTATTCTTCTTCGCATTCTTCTTTTCATTCTTCTTCGCATTCTTCTTCGCATTCTTCTTCGCATTCTTCTTCGCATTCTTCTTCGTATTCTTCTTCACATTCTTCTTCGCAGTCCTCTTCACATTCTTCTTCGCATTCTTCTTTGCAGTCCTCTTCGCATTCTTCTCTTTCCAGTGACTTTCTAAATTGCGATTTCTCCGAAGTGACTGTATCGAAAATGTATGAGCAATTTTTTAGGTCGATGGACGAACGTTCTTAGCTCTTACGTATAACAATCGAAAGAGAGAAACCTTTCAGCATAGACTATTCAGCGCACAGCAATCTATGGACACCCAGCTGGCAGCATGGCACTTAGACGTTCTTGCGTCTGCTTTGAAATGTAATATTTCGCTGGATGAGTTTTAAATCATGGAGTCAAAGAGATGACATTTCATCCTGTGCAGCTGTCATTATGGTAAAAAAACCTCTCGGTGCATGGACTCAGAAACGTCTTTGCGCTCCGGTTATTTGTCGCATGATATAATTATTTGCTTGAAATGAGGTTGCGTCAAAAGCTGAACAAAATTTAATGAACAATTGAACATGTACAAAATTAAATTCCGATCAAATGAATTTTTACCGGTTTCGCTTAAAACGTCAATACAATTTTAGGTTTCAACCTTCTCTTGATTTCATTTATTCTTTGTTCCACCATTGCTTCAATTTTATCTTCCCAGTAATTATAATTTGTCTATAGGAATCTCATAAATTTTTCCATGATAATAATTCTATGACTGTCGATCGAGGCCCATTTTATGAACAGGCCGTATATATTTAGAAGTATTTGTATCTACAGCTGACATGCACGGTGTGATGTCTAATATTTGTATAGCCTATATACATATATAATATCAAAACGAGTCTAAACTTGTTCAAGTAAAATTAAATGATATAGAAAGCTGCCAAAGTGTGTATGCATAGTTGAATTGAAATTAGGCGTTTTGTGCCGAGAAATTGACTATAGGTCTAGGAACAGCTCAAAGAATAAATTTGGGGAAACTGCATGCCAAGTTGGCAACCCCTACAGCGGCGTGCCTGACGTTCTCGACTTGTCAACAACTCATCCGTTAATTTTGGTCAACTGCTTGAGGCCGATAAAGCAGCTTTCCACCAGCGACCATTATCATATCACGTCATATCCTATCATATGACGTCATATCATATAGGCTATCATATCATATCGCACCGTATATCATATCATATCATGTCATATTATATATTATATCATATCATATATCATATCACATGTCATATCATATATCATATCATATATCATATCACATAGTTTATCATATCATATATCATATCATATATATATCACATAGTTTATCATATCGTATATCATATAGGAAGACACTGACTGTCTGCACATTGGCTGATTGGTTGGTTGAATGATTGGCTACTTTGCTCCTTTTGTCTCCTTTTGTCTCATCTTGGACTTGATAGACATCTCCATCCTCCTGGCTAGTTGGATAGTTGGATGATGGTTTGTTTCGTTCGCAGATGTTTGCTTGTATGGTTCGTTGGATGGTTTGATGAGACTGAGTCTGTGTACAGTTGACTGCATTAATTGGTTGATGGTTAGTTGGACGATTGGATGTGGGATATTTTGATTCATATCTGTCTCTAGGCATATTATGTGCCACCTACATGTATTGCTTGCATCCATACATACGATGACAATCGAGGCAATAGACTAAGAGCGATTCGCTGTCGTCGTCGTCGTCGTCGTTGTCGTCGTCGTTGTCTTTGTTAGTCACGTCAGTCTGCATCGATGTCGTACTTGTCTCATTTTCGACTTGACAGACATTTCCTCCTCCTCCTCCTCCTCCTCCTCCTCCTCCTCCTCCAACCTCCTCCTCCTCCTCCTCCTCCTCCTCCAACCTCCTCCTCCTCCTCCTCCTCCTCTTCCTCCTCCTCCTCCTCCTCCTCCTCCTCCTCCTCCTCCAACCTCCTCCTCCTTCTCCTCCTCCTCCTCCTCCTCCTCCTCCAGCCTCCTCCTCCTCCTCCTCCTCCAGCCTCCTCCTCCTCCTCCTCCTCCAGCCTCCTCCTCCTCCTCCTCCTCCTCCTCCAGCCTCCTCCTCCTCCTCCTCCTCCTTCTCCTCCTCCTCCTCCTCCTCCTCCTCCAACCTCCTCCTCCTCCTCCTCCAGCCTCCTCCTCCTCCTCCTTCTCCTCCTCCTCCTCCTCCTCCTCCAACCTCCTCCTCCTCCTCCAGCCTCCATGTCGTCCTTTCTCAAACTGTCGCAGCTAATGATCTCATGACGCTTTCTTCAGTTCGTCTTCAGTCTTCAGCTTCTATTCGTCTGTCACTTTTCTTGACGTATCTATTCATGCACTTCACCTTCCAACAATCCTCTCTTCTCTTCACAAAGCTGTCATCCATCCAACAATGCATCACATGCGCTCATTAGACGACGACGAACGATTGCTTCTTAAAAGCCACAGATGAGGACGGACAATAAAACGGTGACGGACACAGGTATACAGACTTATGCACAGAGCCTTCATAAAAGTTCATATTGGGCATTTGCGAACAAAAAGGTTAGGTGAGAACCTAATTAGATTAAAATCCTTTAATTTTGTTGCATCAGTTTTCCAAGAACCTCATCGGGAAAGCTTTTGCACGTGCACGTGCAGGTATAATTATGCAAGAGAACTCAGACTTAGGCTACATTTCAGCGAGAAACTTTTGTGCATTCAACTTCAAGGCCGTAGCTATTGGTGTTTTGGGTGTTTGAACACCTTCCGAACTGAAATAATGTAAAATTTAAATGATGCATTTACTAGCACATGATGTAAGAACTACTACAGTGTATATTGTAACTTCGAGCAGAAAATAGTTGAAAATCGAGGGAAAAAATTAATAGGTTTTTTTGCACCGCCGTGAACGTATAACGAGTCAAAAAAGGTAAGAAAAGCAGGCGATAACTAGAAAAAGACAGTCAGAAAATTTCGCCCAAAAGAAAGAGTCGTAAAAAGTCCCGAAATAAAATCCTTGTTACGGCCTTGTATGCATTATTCAGAAATCCATGAAACTGAAGAAAGTGCATAGTAAAAAACATTAACTTGATTATACTACATAAACTGTTTCAACGTAAAACTTTATTCTATTCTACATTTAAAAATCTATTCAGCATATTCTCAATTTATGACACTGATCAAGCTGTTGTTATTCAAGCGCATCGTACATTAGGTTATGTTGTATACATGACCATTTAGGCAATTTTTACGCATATTAAGTTACATATTCAATTTAGTTTAGAAGCCAACAACTGCAAATGCTCTGCCAATCATTTCGCCGGTGCATAATTAGTGTCAGCTGTTCGTGATCACTTTCGAATTTATGTCCTTCTCATACAAAGACATCTAAAAGACACTAATCCTAATATCTTTCGAAAGAAAAAGTCACACAGCCCTTCCACTTTTGGTTAAACTTTTCTATGAGAACCACCATGTTATCCTCTTGAACTTCGCTCTGAAAAGCTGGAACCTTACCAGACGCTCACACATGCATTATAGATTGCAAGTAGGTGTTACGGCATCGGATAAATGGATTGCTTCTTCTTTGAGGTTTGGCACCTGTGAGACCGTCGAGACTTTTAAAATATTTAGCGCTGCTATAGATGATGGGCTCATGAAACAGTCACATGAAACAGTCACATGAAGCTGTCACATGAAACGGTCACATGAAGCTGTCACATGAAACAGTCACATGAAGCTGTCACATGAAACAGTCACATAAAGCTGTCACATGAAACAGCCACATGAAGCTGTCACATGAAACAGTCACATGAAGCTGTCACATGAAACAGCCACATGAAGCTGTCACATGAGACGGTCACATGAAGCTGTCACGTGAAACAGTCACATGAAGCTGTCACATGAAGCTGTCACATGAAGCTGTCACATGAAGCTGTCACATGAAGCTGTCACATGAAGCTGTCACATGAAACGGTCACATGAAGCTGTCACATGAAACGGTCACATGAAACTGTCACAGTCGTTATCGACTAAA
>OX457038.1:21129154-21154154 GCA_949752735.1 Lumbricus terrestris
AACGGTTAGTCGGTTACGCTGGATATAATGACGATGAAAACAGTGACGATGATGACGATGTCGTAATAACTCGTGCTACCTTCAATAAGTTTTCGTCTGACTGCCTGGTTCGTTGACTTTTCGGTATTAATTCGTCTGCAGTTGATTGAGTCGTGACGTCATTGTTTACTCGTGTTTGCATGACGTCACCGCTCTTCAGTTCTGCGTTCATGTCGTCGATCTCGTGACGCTTTCCGAACGTCACGAACGTCCCGGATGATTCAGTTTCCCGCTGGTCGGTTGCCACAGCAACGGCCGACGATGCGGCGGGCGCTGCGCCACCGTACATGGGTAGAACGACGTCGTCATAGCAACGGATACGACGACCTTTCTTCCTGCGAGCAGCTGCTCCGTTTTTCGTTGGGTTGTGCCAGATGGAGACACGAGTGGAGAGCAGACGGTCAATCCTGTTGCGTGACAGGTTGCATGGTCTAGGAGGGAAAGCAACATGGCGGATAGTTGTTAACATTCTTTGTACGAAGAAAATTTGTGTGTTATATGATTATAAGCCAAACAAAGACCATCAAAGGGAAAATATGGAAGATAAGAGGAACACGGCTCGAGATGTTTGTTGCTGAATGCAGCAAAACCGTACTCATCATTTTCTCTCCTGCCACAAGACTTCCTCTGTGAACATTGTACATTTACAGTGTACATTAAAGACTCATGGATGACAGACTTCGTTTGCTTCTGTCTGAGTTTATTTCATTCAAATCACACCAAACAAAATATTTATTAATTACTGTTGCTACGACTTACCCCTGACTTCGCTTGTGTGTCTTCAACTGTACTTAGTCATCACTTCTCCTACGTGTAATTCAGAAATTTCTTAACCTCCTTCATTCCTTTGTTTATTACCCGATTGAAATATGGACTCATACCTATCCACTAAACTAGACAATTTCTACGAACCGCATCTACATGTATACCTGCATTTACGCTGCGGTGAGTTATACTTTCAGCTGCAATTCTAATTACTAGTAGTAGTAGTAGTAGTAGTAGTAGTAGTAGTAGTAGTAGTAGTAGTAGTAGTAGTAGTAGTAGTAGTAGTAGTAGTAGTAGCAGTTGCAGTAGCAGTAGCAGTAGCAGTAGCAGTAGCAGTAGCAGTAGCAGTAGCAGTAGCAGTAGCAGTAGCAGCAGCAGCAGCAGCAGTAGCAATAGCAGTAGCAGTAGCAGTAGCAGCAGCAGCAGCAGTAGCAGTAGTAGTAGCAGTAGTAGTAGGAGCAGCAGTAGCAGTAGTAGTAGCAGTAGTAGTAGGAGCAGCAGCAGCGCAGTAGTGGTGGTGGTTGTGGTTGAGATGGTAGTAGTGGTGGCAGTAGTGGCAGTTGTAGTAGTAATAATGGACAGTAACGATGACCTCATCAGACCTGATGTGACTCGATTCGTTTCTGGTGTTACGACGGCTGAGTAGGAGGCTGACCAATGCCAGTGCCAGCACCAGACTGATGCCAACGATGGCGACCAACGGACCGAGGATGACTCGATAGTCCAAACATCTGCCTCCGACGCTCACATACGATTCAATGCACCTGTAGAACGATGCATACGCAAACCTTGCATTTCTAATTAATAGGTTAGCAGCCACTTAATGGAACAAGTAACTATAGAAGCGATGAAATAACTGTTTATCCTATGCTCATGCGTTTATGCTTCTGTGTATGCTTGCGTGTATGCTTGCGTGTATGCTTGCGTGTATGCTTGCGTGCATGCTTGCGTGAGCGTGAGTATGAACCCATATCTATAGCGAAACTACATGTGTACCTTTCAATTGCGACAGCTCATTGTCGTATAGCTCGCTCTCTCTCGTTCACAGCCTCTTCTGCCCTCGACCACGCTCTTGTTTGCAGCCGTCTGTCCTACTGCTCTTCTCTAGATTATGCTGGCCTGCCACAGGCCCGCCTGAATTCCTTGTATTGGTTGGGGTCTTTCGATCCTCAGCACCATAAGCGTAGGAGGCGGGGTCCAGAGGGCAAATGCCCCCCCCCCAAATTTAGGAAAAATGTGTTTTTCGGGCAAAAGAGGCATGGACGGGGGGGATTTGGACTTTTTCGGGCAAAACAGGTACGGGAAGATTTTTCGGGCACATAGGGGTAAAAAGCTATATTTTCTGAAGGTTTACGTGAAATGACTAAAAAAAAGGTCATCAGATTTTTCGGGCAAAAATAAAAATTTTGCTCCCCCCACTGCCGAAATGTCCCCTACGCCTATGCTCAGCACGCTTGAATGGTGGCATCTCTCGATATTCTCATGTCTCTGCCTCCGTGCATTTCTTATAGAGCTGCGTGTTTTGCTTGGCGTTGCACCCACGCTCAAGCTCCATCCTCTACACAATGTACACATGTGAACTGTTTACTCTGGCTTCTGTCTCACTAGACCACCGTTCGCTGCGCTCTGGTGCCCGTGGCGACTTCGTATTAAGCTCTCTGCACCTTATGTGATGACAACCAATTGTGTAAATACGCTGATGACCTGAGTGTATTAAATCCAGAAACTGCCACCATTGGACTCCATGAAGAATTTGATAATATTAAGCAGTGGGCCATCATAAACAAACTAAACATAAACGTCTCGAAAACCAAGGAGATCATTTTCAGGCGTCCTGGTATCGAACGCTCCTTAGACCACTGTCTGCCTCTACCCGGTATTGAACAGCTGAGCAGTGTCAAGTTGTTAGGAATCATCTTACAAGCTAACCTCTCTTTCTCAAGTCATGTTAACTACATTCTTAGTATAATAAACCAGCGATACTTTCTACTGAACCAGCTGAGACATCAGGGCCTACATATCTCGAAGCTGGACGTAATATTTCAAGCTATCGTTGTCTCTAGAGTCATGTATGCACTACCTTCATTTGCTGGATTTCTTACGGCACATGATATTGCGCGCGACAACGCTGCCCTAAAAAAAGGCTTGTCGATGGCAAATCTCTGAGAAAATTCATACAGTGGAAGAGCTGATTGCTCGAGCAGACAAGAAGCTCTTCAAGAGAGCTCAATTCTTTGGCCATTGCATTCACCAGCTCCTGCCACCTCTTCGGGAGGACAAGTATCAACTTCGCAAGAGAGGACATCCTTTCCTGTTGCCTCTCGTTAAAACAAATTTGTTTAAAAACAGTTTCATTAACAGATGCATTTATAATTATATTTAGATACAAGCTAACATGATTTTAATTGCTGTTCTCTATCGTAGTTAGATATATGTATGTATTCGTTTTTGTTATACAATGTAATGCATGTGCGCTTGACATATGCAAATAAAGGCTACTTACTTACTTACTTACTTCTCACGTACTGCGACCATGCATCGGCGGGCATTCGTGCCTCCCTCTTGCTCTCCGCTTGCTCTCTCATGACTCTGCTGTCTCTTTCCATTCTTTTCTCACGACATTTCTTTTTGACCAGACCTGGGTTGGGGGCGCTTCTGAGTAGATATCTTGCAGGACGCTATATTAATTTATGCTATTAAAACACAAATAAATAAATAAATAAATAAATAAATAAATAGATTGATTGATCATCTATCCTGCTCCTGTTATTTCTTAATTTGGATTTCTATGGTGATGTTCTCGAACGCCGTTGCTCGTTGGGTCGGAAACCACGTCAGAGATGGACCCCAGGTGGCAGTAGCTGTATATTTAGGAACTGTAGTCACGATGAGGTTTCAATTTGATCTTTATTTTACATGAAGTCACACCATGGACAACGTGACTACTCAAAGCTCACATCTCTGAGACACCTCGGTTAATTAGAAACGGGAGGTGGTAGAAGATTATGCCCAGTGCTCATCTAGAGGAATAGCGCATACGAATCCACAAATCCTTTCAAGTCTAAAGCGTTCACTGAAATGGCGAACGAATATCTTTAAATGCCAGTCGCAATTCTAACATATAGGCCTAATACAGAAGGGTTCAGTCGGGTAGAATAAAATGCTTGTATAAAAGCTTTAAATGCACTTTCTTAATACAGTTGAGTTTAATTTTCCAATTTTAAACAGACAAAATTTTGCTAGTAGTGCTTTTGAGCCTCATGTGTTTGGCCACAACATTGACTTTTTATGGAATTTTATGGATTTTTAACTATTAAACATTGCTACAAAGCATATTGGTCATCCTTATAACCGGTGAACGTCTTAACATCCAAAGTAAGTGCTAGACTATACATGTATATCGGCGTTTGCATGTGCTTGAAATTGATGGTGTGACCGTACGCGCATCTTGAATCCGCTGAACGGAAGCGGAAGTCATCGGCATGCACACACATCTGATGCGCTTCCAGACTGCAGTCTGCTTCACACCAGACGGCGCTTTCATTGTCGCGACAGTGGAAGCACAGACCACAGATGAACGGAAGACAGTCACACGGTGACGTCACCAGCTGAGCCTCCAACGTCATCACTACAGCACATAGTAACGCCATCTGGTGAATTATGATCAATTCATTGCTTTAACCACAATTTTAGAGTTTCACCGATTTTACAGTTTCAGTGCCAGATGCTTTGTCATCGATAAAATAAGGGTTTCAAGTAGCATATGATTATCATCATATCCAACTCTGTTAATCATATGATGCTGTTATAATTAGAATATGATTCTAATCATAACAGCATCGTATCATCAAATTGTTGTTAACATGTAGATATGTAAGTTATTGTTCGCTTGCTGGGATTGTTCAATGACGAATATTTTTACTTCCATGGGCGGAGTTTATCAGGGACTAAGGGGGGCTAAACTCCCCCCAAGAAGACCCAGATTCATTGTTTATCATGTAAATGGTGTCTTTTCTCGGGCTTAGCCCCCTCGAAAGGTCATCACCTCAGCCCCAGCAAATTTAACCCCTCCAAGAACGGAAACCAAACTCCGCCCATGCTTACTTCTTACTTACTTAGATTACGTCAGATCTACACACTATAGGCCTACAACCTTAAATTTCATGCCACACATCTAAGTGAATCATAGCACAATCATGTCATGTCATAGTGCACTGCACAAATTGCCCAAACACTACCCGCCAGTGCTTCACAGTCTCCCTTGCTGATATATAATTACCAGCATAGTGTCATTCCAAAGCAGCCTATCGCCAACACATAGTCATCTACTCTGAAGAACTTACGCTGTTGACGCAACGATTTCGCCCATCCTGGGTTGATGCGTCCCACGGGAGTTGGTGACGTCATTTGAGGAAGCGCATACTTGGTGACGTAATCAAGTATTCGCTTTGCTCCATTAGAATCAAACAAGAGGAAAACTGCGTCAAAAAGTAAGTTTCCTTCCGCCAGGATGCTTCCAGCTCTACAAGGCATAACAGTGGAGTTCAGCACATGCACCATGACATTAGTTCAGCACAACATGACATTAGTTCAGCACAACATGACATTAGTTCAGCACAACATGACATTAGTTCAGTACACCATGACATTAGTTCAGCCAACGGATTGTGATTGAAAATTATGATGCTAATAACCGATTCGACATCGAAAAAGAGTTGAAGCATAAAAATACAGGTCGCGAATATAATACACAATACTGCAGGCATAAATCTTGAAGAAAGTTTCGAAGTATGTACAAATTGTACATGTATGTACATGACATGTACATTGTACAGCACCTGTCACTGACCAAAGCGATGCTAAGATTTCGCTATCAACCAGGGGCGTAGACAAGAGGGGCTCGGGGTTTAACCCCCCCCCCCAATTGGCCGGGTTTTAAAGGTTATTTATCCACTCAAGTAAGAAAAAACAAAACAATTGCTTGTAGTAACAATTGTTTTTCTGAGTTTATTCCCTTTGTTACTTTATTCCTTTTATTTGCTGTAATACTGCTGGGTTGGTTTCAGAAAGGGTATCCGGCCAGCCAAAAAAGCAACCCCCATGAAAAATTCCTGGCTACACCACTGCTATCAGCGACCAGTTAATCTGCAGGGAAATTATGTTCGAATAGACCAATAGATCTGGTACTAGTAATTTTCAAAGCGTTACAGAGTTTAAAGTAGATCTACTGGCAATGAAAGCAACAGCAAGAAACAATTATTAATATAAACGCCATAAATCGTTATAAATTCTGATGCTACGGATGGCATTCAAATAGAAGAGCAATAAATTGATTTTTTTTATCAGCGCAGGATTTAAGAAACCTTATATACGCTGCCATTCGATGAATCTGACCGATAAACGAACAGAATATACTTTAGCAGTTGTTGGCACAGCTGAGACTTGGCAAGAATTTCGTTGCATTATACTAACCTGATCGAGAGAATTTCTGAACGTACGAATCCTGGACAGTCGACGAAGACTTTGTTCAGCTTTGGAAGACAAGAAACATTGCAATACAGAAAGTCTATTGTTCCCAGTTTGCCAGATAATAATTTATTTGTCTTAATGAAGCTACTTAAAGGAGAGTAGGTCTAGTGAAGCCTGCATAAGGCGTAGAAATTAACCTATTAGCATTCCCAGCCAAACTAACTCACTAAGCCTGTGACTAAGGCAATAATTACAGGCTTGATTTAGCCTAAAACATATACAAGACTGCTCGAAATGTCGCTTATACAAATTGAATAAAGACTGCTTGATACAGTGCTTCTGAAGGGTAAATGACCGTTCGAAATGGTGCTTCTGATAAGATATTGTTTCAAAATCAAATTTATAACCTGATGTTCGAGCGAGAATCGCAGTTTACGGATCTTCTGTGAGTCCTGATTTGCGCCGACGTCAAAGAGAGCTTCATCATCTATCAGAAATCTCAGAGTCAGCGCCACTTTTACGACTTGACCTTCTACAAAGAGAACGAACGCCATTTTCAGATTATACGTCACTCACTGGATGGATCTACTTTTCAGGTAAACGTCGTTTTCTAGACTCATCTCTGACGTGTCTGGCTACGTCATTACCTGTCGCACGATCTCTTTCGTCGATCTGTAATCTTCGGATAACGTCATCTTCTACCTTAGAGACTGGTTGAAAATGATTAGTAGCCGGATATCACGGTGTCAGCATCGTTTTATCAGCTGGAATTTATTGAGGCCGTAATACGATGACCTTGGAAGGCTAGATTCCATTATACTATACAACCCCTCCCCCTCATAGAGATTTACAGTAAATATTAAATGACAAAAATTTCTCAAGATCCATAGAATTCATGTAGGACACTCGTTAAATAGATCTAATCAACCTGTTCAGCGCAGTCATGGTAATTTTAAAAGCCCGACTTGAAAGAATTTTGATTGAAAACTCGGCTGACCTATATTTGGCGTCACTGTCCTATTTTGACTGCGGCTGCTTAATTCTGGAGTCTCATCGATAGATCGTTGGTAGAAATCTGTCACTGTTCGCTCTAAATCTGTGTCTCCATCTGAGATATCCGTCAGATTGTGGTTAGGGATATTAATAGCGGTGATGTCAAAAGAATTATTGTGAGTATCTTTTTCCTCTAGAAAGCGAGAAGTGCCAGGATTTTGAGCTTCATCTGAAATGTCCCTGGAGTAGGTAGTCAATCCAATGATCTCTTCAGTTGTTTCTGCATTGGAGTAAGTGTTCTGCTGCTTCTCCCCATTATTCCACGTCATAGTCTTTCCATATGTTTGTTTCTGATTCGGTGTGACTGTTCCTGCTATGTAACTAGGTGATTCGCTACTTACTTCAGATGTTAGTAAATCAGTTTTGAAATATTGTTTGGAATATAAATCTGTTTCGGTTGTATTTGCGGTCTGCTTGTTTTCTAGGTTCACAGTGCCTGGGAAAGTTTCGCCATACTTTAGTAATGGCAACGCAGTTGACTCTGGCCGATCCGTATGTAAAGCTCTCAGGGTAAAGGAATGGAAATCGTCATTCTCGATCATCCGGATTGATGCCGCAGATTTTGCAGCCTCATCTCGGCGAGTTTCGTTTTCACTGTATTCGATAATCACGGATGTTTGGTCTTGATGAAGCTGGTCCTGTTCTTGGCCTTGCACTTCTGAGTGCCTTCCTGCGAGTTCCTTTACGTCTTCCCGTTCTTCTGTCTCTTCTGCCTCTCCTGCCTCTCCTACATCGCCTGCCTCTTCTTCCTCTCCTGTTGCTTCTCTGCCTGTGTAATCGATATCACTATCATTATCTTGATGGGTCAGATGGAAATACATTGTGGACAGAGGCCAATCGGAGGCCATGGCTTTCCTCGACTCTACTCCTGTTGAGTCGGAGTCGGAAGAAGGATCAGTGGATGGAATGAGTTCAGCTCTACTCTCCATCACAGTGGATGGAATGAGCTCAGCTCTATATATACTCTCCATCCGCATTGTCTTTGTATCAGTCGCTTTCAGGATTCGGATATCGATGTCAAATGGCGCCAAAGCTGAGGTCCTGGACAAGCCAAGAGTTTCCATGAGCGATCGACGCCATTCCGTTGCTACATGTGTTGTCACTGATTCTGTACTCAATTCTGTTCCTCTCTGAGGCATACTGGACGACGTTTCGGCAGTACTGCTGTCGTCCAACAGATCCAGTATGGGATTGCCCAATGGTTGAACAGCTGGTGTCCAAACGAGTCGTTCTTCTTCAGATTGTCTAATCTGTTGACCTGCTCTGGTAGGTCCATTCTCTTCACTGTTTGCTTTACCATCTAGGGTGGGCTGAATAGTTGTCGGACTTCCTGACCGATAGGTGGCGTAGCTTGCGGCGTCTGGCTGTTGATTACTCAGAGTTGCAGCTGTTAGGTTTCGTAAGAATCCAACGGAAGACTCTTCGTTACTCTCGGATCCGCCTCTCTCTGCCTTCTCCTGCCTTTCTTTACCTCCCTCTGCCTTCTCCTGCCTCTCTTTACCTCCCTCTGCCTCCTGCTGCTGCTGCCTCACATCTGCCAGTTGTCACATCCCGTCGGAGTAATTATTGGAAAGGTCCATCGATGGCGAAACGTGGCTGCCGTCACTTTTGCCGGCAGCGAATATCGTTTCGTTATCAACCGCAGAAGTCTCATCGTCCATCCGCTGTTGACTTATCGTTGGAGTCTCATCGTCCATCCGCTGTTGACTCATCGTTAGAGTCTCATCGTCCATCCGCTGTTGACTTATCGTTGAAGTCTCATCGTCCATCCGCTGTTGACTCATCGTTAGAGTCTCATCGTCCATCCGCTGGTCACTAATCGTTAGAGTCTCAAGAGTCTCAACCGTAAACGTTGTCTCTGGTGTCCTAACGTCCGCTGGTTCGTCTGTGCTTCTAGCAACGCTGGTTCCCTGGTCAACAGTAATTGAGGAATTATTCAACGTGGATGACAGAGTGTCGCGTCCATTGGAAAATAAAGTAAGTATGTCGATCGAAGTTTGTGCCACGATGATTGTCTCCTCGCCGATGACTTCCGGAAATGGCGCGTAGTCCAGCTGAGCACTTCCGGTTTCGATTTCTATCTGATAGTTTCCAGTCGATTCGTCTGTCGGCACTTCGCCAGAACCATCTGAGTAGACTGCAGCTGAGTGACCTACGAAGATTACGAATAGATGATTAGAAAGGACAACATATATTATTATGACCAGACATGGTTGCTAAATGGATCATCCGTGTCTACCTTAAAAGCAAACGAGGACAGCGAAAAGTTGCTTCTTCCTATCTTGATTGCTTATCTTTTAATCGTTTGATTCTGTATAAAACATAACAAGTTATTTGACAAATGAAGTTACCATGCATCGAACGAATTTAAGGAGTGTGACGAGTGAATCTATTATTGTGTATTGGCACCAGCCTTAACTTCACTTAAGAATGGAGTGTGCCTAATAGGATTCTTATAAGCGTAATGTTGTATCACGGTATCCTCATATGCTATATCCACTTATATTATATCCTCATAAATGTTGTTTCCTCATATATTACATCCTCTTATGCTATATCCTCATATATTATATTCTCATAATTAGGCTATATCTTCACATATCATATGTTATATTGTTATATTTTATATCCTCACAATTAAGCGCTTGCATTGTTTGACCTAAGCCAATGTTGCTTGGCTCCATAAATTGATAGGCTACATGACATATGGCAGCAGTGCTTTAAGCATGCATGCAAAGAAATCATAAACAATAATTTTATGACTACCGGTACTGTTCTAATTAACAGAGTTACTGAGTAAAGTGAACTCCTTTGATGCCTCGTCTCGATTAACCAACTTATTAATACTACAGACTTTAGTGTTCAACTCTAACGTCAATCGATCCTCGGAATCTATTCATAAAACTTACCTGGATTGATTTAATTTTAGACGAAGAAGAATAGCTCACGTCATCCATTGTTTTTTCCAGGGATGAACTCACCATAATATACAGAATCGTTGCTCTCATTTTTCAATGCAGCCTTCATCATCGTCTTATTACCAGCCCACCATGTTATTAATGCCTCAAGCTAACCAACATTGGCATACTTATATGACACTTAATAGTTAGTCACTCACCTTAGTACACAAACAATTTCTGTGCCAGAGAACTGATGTTTTTCTTACCTTCGCGTCGTCTCTACACCAGTCTAACTTATAAGCGCAACTGCATGCTACGAATTATATATTGCGGTATTAACAGATTGATAGGTGAAAAAACTTACCGGGCAACGAGTTCAGCAAAAGATAAACAAGCAGAGTGATTGTTCGAGACATGCCGAAGCATTTATGCAACAGTTTTTCTTTAGATTATCCCAAGGCGAAGTGAGTGTATACGATATACGAGTGGAACATTAGTTGCTTTTCTGTCTTAAGATTCATGTGCACAGTACAAGTGTGCACTGTGCAGCATAAGGTTTACATGAGCACTATTAGCAGAAGCTGCTCCTACTTCCCTATCGTACTCCTTCACACCTTCCTCTTCCTCCTCCTCTTCCTCTTCCTCTTTCTAATCCTGCTAATGCCTCCTCCTCCTCCTCCTACTCCACCTCACTCCTGCTGTTCTCGGCCTATCTCTCCATCCACCTTGTTCTGTCAGAAAGGGCTGCGTGCATCAGACAGACGCTGAAGATGCACACACGACCTGTGCAAAGCTGGTTGGCCTCAGGTCAACAGTAGTCTAAAATTAGAATGCATAATTATTCTACTAAGAAACCGTGTTGTGCCGTGTGTATTATGTATACATAATGTGTATGCATAATCGTATATATATATATATATATATATATATATATATAGGTGTGCGTGTGCGCGTGCGTGTTGCGTGTGTGTGTGTGTGTGTGTGTGCGTGCGTGTGTATGTGTGTGTGCGTGCGTGTGTATGTGTGTGTGCGTGCACTACACAGAACGGATGCGAAAAACCATTATCTTCGATGCAGTATGTATATATGGCTGTATAAAGTTGAAAATCTGTTTCACGTTGATGCAGACGTAAGACGGGGAAATGAACGGACTTAATTGAAGCCTAATGTTTTGTTGACCGTTGGTCTATGTTAAAACGAGATAGCAAGCAGCCATCAATTCTGCAGCTTTCTCTCAGCTCAACAGCTTTACACTAACGTTTTCATTTTTATCCGCCAGGCATACATGTAGGCATCCTCCATTCCAGGTCGTAGATTCCTTCGCTCTGCTACGCATGGTTGTCCCTATGGTTCGATCTTCCACAGTGCTGCACAGAAGCTTTGCTGTGGTCGGTCCGTCTTTCTGGAATAAGTTACCTATTAGTCTCCGTATTGAACTTTTTTGTCTTTCTTTGCCGCTTTTCCGCAAGCGTTTGAAAACCATTCTCTTTGATTGTGGTTTGGTGTCAGGTCGGGAGCGCCTCTGAGGAGTTCTCTTGAAGGGGCGCTATATAAATGTACGATTACAATTACAATTCCTCCGTGAAGACCGCATCTATGTGGTTTCCGGGCGTGCGTTTGTGTGTGCGCGTGTGTGCGAATGTGTGTATGTTAGTGTGTGTGTGTGTGTGTGTGTGTGTATGTGTGCCTGTGCGTGGGTGCGTGTGTGTGTGCGTGTGTGTGTGTGTGTGTGTGTGCGTGTGGAAATGTGGCGTGGTCTGCATTGCTGAAGATCCAATTATGAGAGCATTTAATGAGATCGGGATGGTGGGTGTCTTCTCTGTATATGACTGCGCTAGAAAAGAGTGAAGATGCAATCCTTCCACACTCTGCATCACTTGCTGGTCTTCCTTCGGATGCGGTCAATGAAGCATTCAGACCACCTAACGCAATTCTTCAACGCACTTGTGGCGTCATGTGCTGTGCTTCGGCGCTCTAGAAATTGCCATCGTTAATATTAATATTATTATCATCATCATCATCACTGGCCTAGTTAGCTACACCGGTAAGTGCGAGCTGCATTCGTCTGTTGGTTGCAACGGACTGCGGTTCAAGCCCCGGGTTGGGAGTTGACATTCAGAGATTTAGATATCTCGGGCTAGCACGTGTGGGACGCAGGGGCGCAAGCTCCTGCGGAGCGACCTTGGGCAAGTTGCTTACCCATCATTGTCTGTGAGGAAGGCAACGGGAAACCACCTCACTCATCTCATCCCCAGGGGCGTAAGCCAATGAACCTGCCTTCGGGCAGAGCACCACCATCATCATCATCATCATCATCATCATCATCATCATCATCATCATCGTCGTCGTCATCGTCGTCGTCGTAGTCATTATGATAATCATCGTTGTCGTCGTTATCATTTTTATTATTTTTTCGCTAAAAAATTAATTCTGTTCGCCAAGGTTCCAGTTGGAAAAATGCCCCCAAAGGTCACACCGTTGAAACGTTGAATCGTCAGCAAGAAGCGTTGAAATATTATATGTATATTATATGACGCTTCGCGGACGTCTCCATGCAGTTGCAGCAGTGCTGATGGCCTGTCACAAAGGAGAAAGGAAAGTCAAGCCCTCGTTGTTAATATGGTCTAGGGTATTAAAAAGCTAATGGAACAAAAGGTGGGTAGCAGTCTATTAGCAGACAATAATTATTTACCGTATTTTGTGTTTGAGGGCCACTGCATGCTCTCTCGGTCGCCGCACCGACCACCCGAGAAGTGACGGGTAGATAGGAAACGGCTGAGTTACGGTTGCATCCCAATAACACCACAGAATGAGAGTGAGGCCAATCAGGTCTCTTGCCGTCAGCTCCAGGCTAACGGATTCCTTAGGGGAGTGGAATCCAGTTCGGGTCAAACCGCGAAAGACTATGTCGCTCAGGTTCGCATGTCTGGAAGAACGAACCGGACCCATCATTCATTCATTCATTCATTCATTCATTCATTCATTCATTCATTCATTCATTATTAGCATTTATATAGCGCCCCTTCAAGAAACTACTCCGAGGCGCTCCCAGCCCAGTCACGGCAAAAGAAAAAATCCAAATGACTCTCCACTTGTGTCCTTAATACTTTTTTGTTGACACCATTAGCATCTTTTACACCCACTGCTTCCGTATACCTGTTTCTTCCAAACAGTTAATACCCCACTAATTCAGATTCCTAATTGGTTTCGTGACAATCAATTATCACTCAACCTCTACAAAACCAGTTTTATTCTATTCAGATTTCATAGGAAAATTTCTTTCACCAATGCAAATACCATTGCTATTAATCAGTCATCACTTTAATCAAGTACATGTATATCCTCAGCCGAATGTTTCAAAGATCTAAATTGTTTCCCGAACATTTGCTCATACAAACACTCGCGGTTATTCTCTATCAGATTTGCAGAGGCTGATGTTTGGAACAGTATCCACTTATCTATTCATCAATTACATGGTCTTCATATCTTTTAGAAAACCTTAAACTTCATATAATCCAACAAGTTAGGCCTACTTGAATACTTGCATTTTATTCATTGGGTATAATATACCCAATGAATAAAATGCAAGTATTCAAGTATTATGTGAGCTAAGTGTTAGTTAAGTTGTGTCCTTTATCAACTATAGATATTAATAAGCTTTCTACTGTTTCCGGATCACCTTTAAATTCCTGAAATTGCATGAACTGGCTGTCATGTATTCTTTTATATTTTACATGATCACCTGTTACCTGTTAAAGGGATTGTCCATCACTTCTGGGTCTCCTCTTCATGGCCGCAAATATGGTTATATATTACATGTAGCCTATGTTCACTACCATAATTGCATTATGCTCGTTCAGGAAATGAAACGAAACTGAAGCTGAAAAATTATTATCATTAATATAGCCTATATGAAAAGTCAAGTTTATTCGCCGACAAGTTGGTAGTAATTGGTCATGAAACGCCTCTTTAAATTTGACTTTGTCATTCACTTTTTTAGATTCCAGTTCTACTTTAAACACGAAGAAGAGACTACCTCATTCAATGGCCACGCTCTCATCCATGGGTCATAGTAAACGATACTACAGATGCGTAACGACGTGCTATCTATTACCTACGCACTTCTTAAGCGATTCGCCCAGCCCATCTAGTCATAACTTCGCCAACACCCATTTATGTATACGTCACAAGGTGTCAGCAAAATTAAGGATTAGTGTGATGCGCATTATTTGCAACAATCATATACAGCGCCATTTTCGTGATGCACATGAATCAATATTATTGATGATTGGTTCGGATAAAAAAATTTAAAAAATCCTAAATCGTTTGTCAAAACCGGATGGCAGACCATAGACAGAAGATGGACTGTAGCCTACGACATGAACTAAAGAGAAGAATGAAGAAGGAAGATATAGACATAACGTGTAACATAATGCATCCGATCTCAATTCATTTCACCGACTGCAGATACAATGCAATCGTATACACTATACAGGAACGGGAACAGGATTACGGGGATGGCGATGACGGACTGTGTGAGGACCGCGAGGAACAGAGAGCGATGGAGGAAGATGGCGTCGTCGACTCTGATCCCTGATCCGCAGCAATGAGGATGGTCACGACGACGACGACGATACAGGATATAACAACCTGTCAATTACCTACAACTCTGATCGTAACAGTTCTCAACTTTCGTGACAAAAGTTATTCACAACTAATTAACCTCACCAACCAAACTTCGCCTCCATCCGTCTCAACATTCCTTCACTTTTTTCAGTTCGTTCTCAAGTAATATCGTAGTCGCTTGCCGAGGGCCATTAGGGTATTTAGCAAACTTCGTAGTTGTAAGCCGCATGTATGTATGTATGTATGTTTGTTTGTTTGTTTGTTTGTATGCGCACTTGTTATACCACTCTGAAGGCTCCCTACTCAGAGGCGCTCCCGACTACAGACTGCATCGGAGTTTCACGCCGAAGCGCTGAGCAATTGCGAGTGAAGGACCTGCCCAAGGTCCTTACGCGGTGACACTTGAGGTGGATTCGAACCTCGAACCTTCCGGCTTCAAGGCAACGACGCCACCACTACTCCATCGCACCCCACATGTATGTATGTATTTATGTATGTATGTATGTATGTATGCATGTATGTATGTATTGTATGTATGTATGTATGCATGCATGTATGTATGTATGTATGTATGTATGTATGTATGTATGTATGTATGTATGCATGTATGTATGTATGTATGTATGTATGTATGTATGTATGTATGTATGTATGTATGTATGTATGTATGTATGTATGTATGTATGTATGTATGTATGTATGTATGTATGTATGATATATGATGCATGATGTCTATTAGAACTTAAAATGGAAACAATGTATATATATATATTATAATTTTGAAAGTTAATATCGCTACCCTAAGAAGGGTGTCAATCTACTCCCCTCCTCTTGGAGAATCAAGATTTCTGGGAGGGGACAAACAAGCGTTTGGTGGATGATCGGAGAGGCGCGTATACGTGCTTCGCTGAAGTATGGAAGAGATCTATCGAATTCTTTTGCACTTGCTAGATATTCTCGTCGAAAGGTCTGCACGAGAACAAGGTAATTACCATACACGTAGGCCTATTATCAAAGAGTAGGTCTGTGCGTTATCTCATTTCTGTACATTAATGACGTTGAACTATTTATCAGCATGAAATGACTGCGGAGTAAAAATAACTGCCTCCCTCGTCATGAATTCTAAACAATAGGATTAGGTTATGAAGGTAATGTTTTGTTTAGAAGAAGAGGTGAAGAATTAAGAGCAAAAGCTGAAGAGTGGGCGTCGCCGCCGTCGTCGTCGTCGTCGCCGTCGTCGCCGTCGTCGTCGTCGTCGTCGTCGTCGTCGTCGTCGTCGTCACTCTTCTCTTCGTCACTTCATCGGATAATTACATGACAGTCATTGCGAAATATGTGTCCATTCGACGAACATGTGGCAACGTGTGTAGGCTATGGTCTGTCATAATTATGGGCGCAGTTTAAGTGCTCACCCGGTCAACACGCCGACCTTATCAGTACACGACGTGTTGTGTAGACAGCATGTTTTTACACCTTTAGATAGCCTTCAAATTAATAGCAATCAGATGGAATGGTAAATATAGCCATGTGACATGCAGATCCGAAATTGGTTTTAAAGTTAGGCCTACATAATAATAATTATTATTAGGAACGTTGACAGATCCTATACCAATATCGGCTAATCGTTTAACTGAGGTGGGCGTACATGACAAATGCAATTTCACTTTCCCCACTAATAATAATAAATATTAGCAAATAATAAAAATTAATATTAAAAAATAATAAAAATAAATATTAAAAAATAATGATGATGATAATAAATATTAATAATGAATAGTGAATGATAAGAAATGACAGTTGATTTTATATATATATTGTAACCTTTCAAAAACTTTCCGTGCTTTTTCCGAAATGATTCTTCGCTTCCTGATTAGTCTGGCATTGGCGGTGTGTAGGCTATATGCTGACTTTCAACGCAGCTATTCATTTGAAGATGAGTGAGCAGTGAGGCGGGGCTAGCAAGGACCGTAGATCACTCTAAAGATCAGAGTCTCAAGAGCTTTATCATTTTGATCAACAGGTATGCGAATAGACCGACCTATCATCAGTTGACTAAGAAAACTCTGAATGGGCGTTCACTATAAGAGATATATCTAAAGATATCCGATCTGAAGCGTCTAACGTAACAGGGATTGATCTGTGTGACGGCTGAGCATGGACTCATCAAAGACTACTTGGACTAAACTGCTAACACACACACACAGTACGCTTAGCAAATAGTCATGGACAGATCAATTGATTTTCGTCGAGAAGAATCCGACTTCACACATTTCGATTGCTGTAGATCTTAGGAACATTTGGCATTTTCTGCATCGGCAAGGTTCAGCAAAGGCTGACACAAGTAAGAAAAGGAATATCTCTACAGTTCTATAATTATTTTGTGACGGTGGTATGTGTCGTGTATGCCTGGCTTAATCGGCTTCATGGAAGCTCAATCTAACCTCATGTTTTTAAAACTATCAGAAACTGAATTGATACTTTATAAGCATGCGTGGCATATTATTGAGACAGTCTCTCAATGTGAATTAACGACAATCATCTTTAACACCAAATATTCTTTCGTCTGGGTGTGATCTCCGGTCATGGCACTCGCCTTGACCGCTCTTAATTGCTTCATGCATGTCGACGACCCTTGCAGTATCCGCCCTGTATTGTTTCAACAGCAATCAATGAAAGCCTTTCCGTTTTGTTGGCCAGCTGAATTACCCAACAAATACTGACAGCACATCGACCTTTCCAGTAATTGACCGAATGAACAATTATATATATCCACATGGATCAAAGTCTGACTTCTCCCCCTTCAACCAACCAGTCTAAGGAATGGCAGACTATAAATAGCAGAGATGAACTGACATCTCAGTGACGGTCACGCATTCAACTAACTACAGTTGTAATCGTTGTGTAACACAGACACGTCCAGCTGCCTACCTGCCTACGTATACCTGCCTATGTATACCTGCATGCATCTGCGTACGGAAGTACAACACAACAGCAATCTACAACTGGAAAACTTAAGATCTCAAATCTTGCTATAGGCTAGACAGATTAAAGAATAGCTTAATTACATGTAGGTGAATGTAACGACTTCCGTTGCAAAGTTTGAGATATTTTTGATTCACATCGTCGTCGTCATCTCGAGATTTCTACAGCGCCAACAAAAGCGAAGTCACGTGATTAGCTAGCCTATTCATTTATGTTGCTCCTTAATTCTTTCCATGCTCACCTTCATCCACTTCGCTTGAATTTGTTTTTTTTGTCATAACCCTGCGAGCAGGAAAGCCAAGTGCCTTTAAAAGATTTTCCCTGCAGTTTGTTTCGGTTGCACTATGGAGGTCATGACTGAAGAAGTCCAACGACCTGATCGATCATGTTGAGGTCTAGCTGTCAATATCACACACGGTTTGTCATGCGTCTTTTTGACTGTCAGTGGATACTTCAACCTGTTGAGAGCTGATAATGAGATCCACTGCAACAGATTACACAATGACTTTGACTGGTGTCGAGAAATAGATATATAGACCATACGGACTAAAGAGTGACAGGATTACCAAAGCAAGAATGCCGACGTGGATCATCGTTTTGAGAGTTTAGCTTTATAGAAATCGCTCTGAAGATTAGATGACACCAGTGGCTGATAGATGAGATAGAAAGAATCTTCTCTCTTTGCTTAGCACTGTAAATCTTCGATTCGCAGTTTAAGTTTAGGTTGAATAAAAAAAGCAGCAAGTTAAGCTGTCCAAGAGAGACAGCCATGCAAGTGCAATATGATAATTATTATGAGCGTGATATCAGTATATGCCTATTGCTTCACCGCCCGATCTTATAACAGACAATGTCCAGAGAGTACATAATTGTAGCTTATGTATGTGTAGTGGGCCTTGAAACATCTGTTTCTACCTGGCGAGTATTTGAGCCTCTGACCTTTGGCTCAACAGTCGAGTATGCTGAGCACTAGAGTGAAGACTAAGATTATGGCAGAATTCCATTGCGCATGATACATCATGAGCCTTCAAGTTGCGACTGAAGCAGTAAATGAGATACGGCGCGGATGAAAGGATTTCAATTGAAACGTGACGGAGACAAACAGAGAGAGATATTGAGACGACAGATCAATAATTATAATGACAGTAATTGAGAAATTCTTCTCCGCTGCGATTCTATTGCGATTCACCTTGAACTAAACATTGCTACAGAAAACGAGAGACTGCTGAATGATGAGTGGCAGAAGCAGATTAAGGATGGTATGAACGGATGACTGTGGATGACAGGAAGTATGCGGGTTAGTAACATATATAATTATGTATATATAGTTATAGCCTACTGCTGCATACATGTCATGTATAGTAGCTGATCTAATAATAACGTGAGCACATCCAGGCGAACCGCTGGATAAGAGGGGTTAAGGTTCAAAGTAGGCAGCACTGCCGAAGCAGCCTTTAAAGACCAGCTGAAGCGATAAGATCAGCGCTGGTTGGCCTCCATGTTATGCTGTCCATGAATGTAGCAGTTGTCGTCAAGGTGACAGCAGAGCCAGAGGAGCGCTCTTCCTTAAATAGACAATGCAGGCTCAAAGTATAATGGCATATCATAGTAATCATCGCATCGGTGTCAATGTTATGACAAACGAAGTCGCCTATGACAGCTTATGCCACGATTGGAGTTTGCTTGCAGTAGCATACAACAACAATGCAGGTTATTGCTATTAATATCTATATTCTTCCGATATCATTATTATCATCGCTATTATTATTATTATTATTTATTTTTTATTTTATTTTATTTTTTGCCCCGAGGTATTTAGGATCCCTCAGGGACTTCATTGCTAACTATTGTTTAAAAATTATTATTATTATTATTATTATTATTATTATTATTATTATTATTATTATTATTATTATTATTATTATTATTATTATTATTGTTATTTTTTACCCGACGTATCAATAATCCCTCAGGATTTATAAAAAATTAGAGGCAATGTTCTGAGATGGCTAGTCTTCGCAGATGGGAAAAGTGCTGCAGAAAGCGGTTAGGCCTACGTTGAAGCGTTGAATATTCATGGATAGGTCTAAGCGTTGAAAAAGGAAAGTTGTTTCTCTGTTGTCTCCTGACATTCGTGAAAGCCGGTAGCTGAGGAGATTAACCAGTGTGAGACCAGATTGATTTATTGGACCGAGAGTCTGAAAGCCTCAAAAGTCGTCTCGAAGAGGCGCTATATAAATCGTCGTGATGAATCAGAATAACTGAATTCAGTTATACTCCGAATTCAAGAGACTTAAAACTGATGACTTCAATTGACTTGTACCTCTTGGCCGAAAAGTTCAACTTATAATCTGACATTTCGATGACAGGATGAGAAGAAGTTGAATATCAGTTTAACGACATCGTGTAATGACAAAGATCATTGTCGTCGCCCTCCTCATTCAGGCAGACTTGGGACTGGCACTGGCAGAGGACGAGCAGTGGTGGAGTTTCTGAAATGACGAATTTGCAATGCAAAATTTTAAATTATAGCAACGACATCAGAAAATGATCAGATTACATCTATGTATTTGACACCATAGGCGAAAATAAGTCATTAGAAACTATATGAACTTACTTTGATTGACAATAAAATGTTTCAGATGAAAAGTCAAAGCTAAATACATGCAAAGCAGTTTCGAATACATGAACAAGAGAAGAAAGAACGAAATTATTCCGTATCATGGGTCCAAGTGGTCGAGTTGTGGACATCATCCTTGTCGTCATCTGCTCTGTCACTACTGGTAAGTGACAAATTATCCACAACTAATCTGAATTCCGAGCGTTGAAATCATACTAAACTCAATTTTTAAAAAGTCATCCACACTAGGCTATATGTAATGTTCGTCTGTATTCTTTTTCATTGCAGCGTACGTCAGCGCCGATGAAATGAGAAATCACACGCGGTTGGAAATGTTCAACGAAAACTCGATGTCTGGTGTCAGCGAGAAGCCTAACGCGCATATTAATGCGACAATAAGAAATGACACCGTAAGACATCTTCTTTTAAGCATAAAATCTCAACCTGAGGTGAATGAAGTGATCACAATGACCAGCAAAACATTTACTGAATCAGCCAAACAAGCACCAAACGTTTACTACAACGGCGTACTCACATCGCTTGTTAACAGAACGGATAGCAAACAATACACTACAGATATCGAATACCAAATAAATGCAGAGGGAACACAACTAACCACATACGTCACTGACAATGATCAAGCAACAGAAGTCAAGGAAACAATACAAACAGCTGGAATCACAGACAACGCTTATACAACAGAAGTCAAGGAAACAATACAAACAGCAGGAATCACAGACAATGTTCATACAACAGAAGTCAAGGAAACAATACAAACAGCAGGAATCACAGACAATGTTCATACAACAGAAGTCA
This sequence comes from Lumbricus terrestris, assembly GCA_949752735.1. Classification (NCBI taxonomy): domain Eukaryota; kingdom Metazoa; phylum Annelida; class Clitellata; order Crassiclitellata; family Lumbricidae; genus Lumbricus; species Lumbricus terrestris. The sequence goes on from OX457038.1 coordinate 21,150,425, forward strand.
AGGAAACAATACAAACAGCAGGAATCACAGACAATGTTCATACAACAGAAGTCAAGGAAACAATACAAACAGCAGGAATCACAGACAATGTTCATACAACAGAAGTCAAGGAAACAATACAAACAGCAGGAATCACAGACAATATTCATACAACAGAAGTCAAGGAAACAATACAAACAGCAGGAATCACAGACAATGTTCATACAACAGAAGTGAAGGAAACAATACAAACAGCAGGAATCACAGACAATGTTCATACAACAGAAGTGAAGGAAACAATACAAACAGCAGGAATCACAGACAATGTTCATACAACAGAAGTCAAGGAAACAATACAAACAGCAGGAATCACAGACAATGTTCATACAACAGAAGTCAAGGAAACAATACAAACAGCAGGAATCACAGACAATGTTCATACAACAGAAGTCAAGGAAACAATACAAACAGCAGGAATCACAGACAATGTTCATACAACAGAAGTCAAGGAAACAATACAAACAGCAGGAATCACAGACAATGTTCATACAACAGAAGTCAAGGAAACAATACAAACAGCAGGAATCACAGACAATGTTCATACAACAGAAGTCAAGGAAACAATACAAACAGCAGGAATCACAGACAATGTTCATACAACAGAAGTCAAGGAAACAATACAAACAGCAGGAATCACAGACAATGTTCATACAACAGAAGTCAAGGAAACAATACAAACAGCAGGAATCACAGACAATGTTCATACAACAGAAGTCAAGGAAACAATACAAACAGCAGGAATCACAGACAATGTTCATACAACAGAAGTCAAGGAAACAATACAAACAGCAGGAATCACAGACAATGTTCATACAACAGAAGTCAAGGAAACAATACAAACAGCAGGAATCACAGACAATGTTCATACAACAGAAGTCAAGGAAACAATACAAACAGCAGGAATCACAGACAATGTTCATACAACAGAAGTCAAGGAAACAATACAAACAGCAGGAATCACAGACAATGTTCATACAACATCAATCAAGGAAACAATACAAACAGCAGGAATCACAGACAATGTTCATACAACAGAAGTCAAGGAAACAATACAAACAGCAGGAATCACAGACAATGTTCATACAACAGAAGTCAAGGAAACAATACAAACAGCAGGAATCACAGACAATGTTCATACAACAGCAATCAAGGAAACAATACAAACAGCAGACATCACGGACAATGAATTCACAACAGAAGTCTTGGGAACCAAACAAACAGCAGACATCACGGACAATGAATTCACAACAGATGTGTTTGGAACAAAGCAAACAGCAGACATCACGGACAATGAATTCACAACAGATGTGTTTGGAACAAAGCAAACAGCAGACATCACGGACAATGAATTCACAACAGTTGTGTTTGGAACAAAGCAAACAGCAGACATCACGGACAATGAATTCACAACAGATGTGTTTGGAACAAAGCAAACAGCAGATATCACGGACAATGAATTCACAACAGAAGTCTTGGGAACAAAACAAACAGCAGACATCACGGACAATGAATTCACAACAGATGTGTTTGGAACAAAGCAAACAGCAGACATCACGGACAATGAATTCACAACAGATGTGTTTGGAACAAAGCAAACAGCAGATATCACGGACAATGAATTCACAACAGAAGTCTTGGGAACAAAACAAACAGCAGACATCACGGACAATGAATTCACAACAGAAGTCTTGGGAACCAAACAAACAGCAGACATCACGGACAATGAATTCACAACAGATGTGTTTGGAACAAAGCAAACAGCAGACATCACGGACAATGAATTCACAACAGATGTGTTTGGAACAAAGCAAACAGCAGACATCACGGACAATGAATTCACAACAGAAGTCTTGGGAACCAAACAAACAGCAGACATCACGGACAATGAATTCACAACAGATGTGTTTGGAACAAAGCAAACAGCAGACATCACGGACAATGAATTCACAACAGATGTGTTTGGAACAAAGCAAACAGCAGACATCACGGACAATGAATTCACAACAGATGTGTTTGGAACAAAGCAAACAGCAGATATCACGGACAATGAATTCACAACAGATGTGTTTGGAACAAAGCAAACAGCAGACATCACGGACAATGAATTCACAACAGATGTGTTTGGAACAAAGCAAACAGCAGACATCACGGACAATGAATTCACAACAGAAGTCTTGGGAACCAAACAAACAGCAGACATCACGGACAATGAATTCACAACAGATGTGTTTGGAACAAAGCAAACAGCAGACATCACGGACAATGAATTCACAACAGATGTGTTTGGAACAAAGCAAACAGCAGACATCACGGACAATGAATTCACAACAGATGTGTTTGGAACAAAGCAAACAGCAGACATCACGGACAATGAATTCACAACAGATGTGTTTGGAACAAAGCAAACAGCAGACATCACGGACAATGAATATACAACAGAAGTCTTGGAAACTAATTACACCACAGGTGCTATTGGAACGGATGACACAACAGTTGTCTTGGAAACTAGTTCGTTCACAGATGGCCTAGAGCCAAATCTCACAACTGGTGCAACGGGGACAATTGATATGGACACTTCTAGTGGATATACGATCGGTTCTGTGCAGACAAGTTATTCAACAGCTGTCGCAGAAACAAGTTTTTCGTCAAGTGCAACTGAAGCAGGTAATACAACAAGTGTAATTGAAACAAGTTCAGGAACAAGTGTTTCCGAATCTGAGTCGACGACGACGACTTCAGATTTGACAACAGAAGTCGACGCCACAGATGCATCAACTGACCACACGACAACAGTTACTGTACCTGGTGTCAGTGTGACTACGACCAGCATTGAACCTTCTCAGACAACAGCTTCTGCACCGAGTTCCACGGATTTCGATTTGAGTTCTGCAGAACCTACATTCACTTCCCAATCGATTGATGTATCCGAAACATCAGACGCTTCTTCTTCGTCGTCAGACCAATTCAGTTCTTCTTCCGATGCGTTCACGTCTGCCACTGTTCCACCTACGTCTGCCACTGTTCCACCTACGTCTCCCACTGATCAACCTACGACTGTCACTGTTCCACCTACGACTGCCACTGTTCCACCTACGTCTGACAGTGATCCGCCTACGTCTGTCACTGTTCCACCTACATCTCCCACTGATCAACCTACGACTGCCACTGTTCCACCTACGTCTGACAGTGATCCGCCTACGTCTGTCACTGTTCCACCTACATCTCCCACTGATCAACCTACGACTGCCACTGTTCCACCTACGTCTGACAGTGATCCGCCTACGTCTGTCACTGTTCCACCTACGACTGCCACTGTTCCACCTACGACTGCCACTGTTCCACCTACATCTCCCACTGATCCACCTACGACTGCCACTGTTCCACCTACATCTGACACTGATCCACCTACGACTGCCACTGTTCCACCTACATCTCCCACTGATCCACCTACGACTGCCACTGTTCCACCTACATCTCCCACTGATCCACCTACGACTGCCACTGTTCCACCTACATCTGACACTGATCCACCTACGACTGCCACTGTTCCACCTACATCTCCCACTGATCCACCTACGACTGCCACTGTTCCACCTACATCTGACACTGATCCACCAACGACTGCCACTGTTCCACTTACATCTCCCACTGATCCACCTACGTCTGCCACTGAATCATCGACTATTTCATC